>BQKZ01003633.1:49984-63138 GCA_036244855.1 Temnopleurus reevesii
CCCCCCCCCCCAAAAAAAAAAAAAGTAAAAAGTAACAATAATAAGGAAGGAGACTGAGGAAAATTGGAAATTAAAATAAGTAGGAACAAGTAGAGATCCTATAATAGGCAAATATTAAGAATAATAACAATAATTGTAATGATTTAATAATTATTAGAATGATAACACATATCACAAGACACCTTTCTTAGTAAATCAGTAAATCAGTAAATCTCAATATCTCAGTAATTCAGTAAATCTCTAAATTCAGAAGTGGGGAAATACAGCATCAAATATCTGTTATTTTTTCACAACTATTTTTCTCACAAATAACTTGTGAAAGCTACAGTAACTGTACTTCACACAAAAAAAGTTTAGCCTGCAGATAGAGACTATATACCTCGGGGGCCTCAAAGCCTCCTCAAAATCAGGATATGATGATGCTTTGTAGGACCAACAAGTTCTCAATAATTGTTCTATACAATTAACTTGTAAAACAAATAGAGATACAGTATTAGAATTTTCCATAAAGTCATATCTCTAGCTCGAAAGATTTCCCAGTAGATATTTCTCACTTGTGAAACAAATTCATACACTGTAAATTTGAGCATAAATGTCAACTTTGTACAGTATTACTGCTTGGCCGCAATGTACCCAAGCGGTAAAGATAAAGATAGAAATAGAAAAATAATGTTGTTTGTTGATCTGCATTCATACACAGTGTATCATGTGAGGTTGGTGAGTTTTCCCCTAAAAGGGAATGCACCTTTTCCTGTCTTATTTCCATTGTTCTTTTGGCAATGCAACTGAAGAGCGTGAACCCTTGACGTGGGATGGATAGCTTTAGCTCTCTTTCTCTTTTCTTTACAGAAGATAAAAAAAGGACCTAGATATTCATTTATTTATTATTTATTTTTCTACTTTTTTTCTTGAGGAGGAAGGTTGTGTTGTTTAAGGAAGTGAGTGGATCATACAAGTGAAATCACTAGTTGGGCTACATGTGGGGGTGGGGGAGGGCGGGGTTGTCACAAAATTTAACAAAGCCCTTTTTACCAATTCAATCAGTTGGCCATACACATGCTTCTTCAGGTTATTTTTGGATTCCCTTTCAGATCAGGTGAGGGGAAGTATGCAAGGTAGTGACCCCTATCACACGCTTTTGGAAAGGAAATTTAAGGGAAATTTACAGAATTACCCCATATTGCAGGTTTTTTTAAGAGAAAAGAACTTACAAGGGAAAGAAAAAAATCAACCTTCTCTTACAAATACAGTCCACTTTGCCTAGGTCTAATATGTAGGGATCAAAGAAATAGCTTGGTCTTAGAGAGAAAAATCTGACTTATGAGGGATAAAAACATTTGAATATCAACAGAAGGGACTTGAAAAAAGCTTCAACTTAGGTGATTATCCGACTTATGTGAGGTCGACTTTGGTAAGGTGAGGGTATTTCAGGGAACAATTGCCATTAGTCCCCTTTTCTGACAAATTTTAAAGATGCCCCAAACCTTCACATTTGAATATACACCTCTATCCGTAAAAAGTTGGGAATGTGCTTGCAGTATACTTAAGGGGTGTTGCTCAAAATCAATTGCAAATCAACTGCAACTTTGCTAATTGTAACGTGCATTTTCATTCGCGCACGGTATGCGCATTTAACAAGACGCGCTTGAAACAATGATTTTGATTAGCATGTTCTGATCAACTGCAACTTGCGATCAATTGCAAATTTTGAACAACACCCCCTTAGTCAAGAGCATTAGTGGGGAGGGGGTTGGCACAAGCATTAGAATAAAGTCTGTGGCTGATGCGCGTTCACCCTGATACCCAGGGTTATTGAGACAACCATGGGTATTAAAGTTAGGTAAAAAAACATCGTTTAGATGCCCCCAAATGACTTTTCTGAAAAATTGCATTGTCAGTCTTAATTTTATTTTCTTTTTTTTTCTCATGTTTTCATACAACTGTAAAGCGCTACGGTACTCTTTGTTTTAGGGCTAAAGAAATAATTTTACTGGCATTATTTTTTAAATCAAATGAAAAGAAAGTTTAAGTCAGGCCATTCTCAGAGGGTTGGTCAGTTGTGGGCATCCAATTTTTTTTTTTTTTTGGGGGGGGGAGCCCTTAAAGTAGAGGTTTGCAGGGTGTGGTAAAAGACCCTGAAGATCTATAAGTGAAGGAAAAAATGTGCATTAATGCCGCTGAATTAGAGTATTCATGTATGATAATGGGCAATGTTCATTCAAACGGAACTAGCTATTCAATGTGAAGCAATGGATGTACAGTAGGGGATTTTTCCATTTTTTCTCCTTTTTTTGTCGGCCTTGTTTACCTACAGTTTGGAGTGGGAAATGAATGTCATCCTTTCATCAAATGAAGCTCTGCAACCTTCTTTGTATTTTCTCTTGTGAAATGTCAACAAATTTGGGAGAAGCAGTGCATGAACATTTCCCTTTCACTATTGATATAGAGAGTGGAGAATGTACCTACATGTAGATTGGAAAAAGGGGAAATTATAGAAATTGAATAATATGCACTTTGGGAGGGAAAACTGAACTGAAAAGTGATCGGGCCCAAATAGGCAAGTGGCCATTTTTACGAAGACTAAATTGACATACATGTGCAGATCAAGACTTTGCCAAAAGTAAGTGTATTTTCTATTTATTGCACTTATATTCCAATAAATTTTTCATCCTTGTGTTTATTGACCAGAAGCTTTGACATGATATTCTATGGACATGAGGTGTATTCTATACCTGAATAAAAATAGATGCACTTCAAAACACAGTATTATGCCATGCAAGAGAGAGGTTTTTCATGAAATCAAAACATCAAAATCAATTGAGCAAGCATATTGACTTGGTATTGATATAAATTAATTCATTGAAAATTATTGCAAAGATACCAAACCAACAGTACCGGTACATATACTTGCAAATGAAGTTTGTCCCATTCTCAAGAGTTTCCCATTGAAACCATTCTCTTGATAGAAGAGCCCCCTCTATAGTTCGGAAGATAAATCGCTGTCCTAGAGTTCGATATCTCAGGATTTGGATAAGTGGTAATGTGAAGTATGGTAATTAGGTACAAAATATGTCAATATCTCTCAGTTTCCTTCCTCATCAGATTACAATGAATTATTTTATTTCTCACCAAAAAAAGCCTGACAAGTTTGCTTTGCATGCATGAATTCCAGTATTCTTTTAATATGACTTGAATATTTCAATGTCTGTGTGCGAAATAGAATATCCAAAATAGAGAAATTAACCCAACATTCTAGCTTGGAAAGATGTGAATTATATCCTATGTGCCAGAAGTCGATTTTCCAAGATAGAGAGGAGAAATGTGCATTCAGAATCAGGGGAGTTATCAGTAATAGGGAGAATTATGAGAAAAAAACCCAAAAAATATTTTGCTGTTGATGCGATGGATGTGCGGATGAGGTTATACAGTAAACCACGGAACCTCAGAGGGGCGGCAGCCTCCATTTTATTCACATGATACTACTACACATGATCTTAGCCAAAAGGCCAAGAAGCCTTCAGAAAATACATGCAAACATACATATGGGTATATGTAAAAATTGTTAATCCAGAACCCGATCCACTTTGAGCCATTCCTCGGTGCCTGGTGTGTATGGTTAATTTTAAGAATATGAGCAATCTATGTCATGATGTTTAAAATCACTCGAGAGATTGTCAGAAATCACTGCCAGCAATTTAGACCAGGAGAGCATCGCATACAATTTTTGCCATGAAAAAGACAGAAGCTCTCACAACTTTATTTTGTAATGGCAATTAAAATTTTTTGCAATGATGTTTGATTCAAATGGTACAGAGGGGAATTCTGCATCTTGCATCTTGCATCTTGCATCTTGCATTGAGCCATTAAAGTATAAGAGCCCCCTCTATAGTTCAAGTTGTACTCTCTTCTTGAAGGTTTCAGGATTTAGAGAAATAGTCATGTGAAGCACTCTGATGAAGTACCGCCTCTCTTATCCTTTAGTTTCCTTCCTCTGTTTTTAATTTTTACTTCACAAGATGAATGTTGAAATTCAAGCTCGCCATTTCTTTGCATTTAGTTGTAAGATGTAACTATATATTCTTACCTTTATGAGGTCATTGCTGTCTCATTTAAACAGCAATCAATTAAGTGATATGTATATGTATTGAAAGTGAAACTCGTATTGCTATTTAAGCTGAATAGATGATTGATCATAAATGAGCTACTGTTGGGAAGCCGCATAAGGGTACAGGGACGTTCCCCCTAAGATCTCCGGAAACCTCTCTTGTTGGTTTCATCAAAACTATTACATCTTTATCTTAACAATTCTCTTGTCCTATGAGGAGGAATCAAGCCCAGACTTTATTGTACTTCTAATATATAGTGGAAGAAAGAAAATTGTTACATGACAATAATTATGAAAAAGAGTGCCGTATTTTAAGTGAATTGAATGGAAAAGATGCCAAAGTGGCCAACTCAAGACTATCAGAGAATCAGAAAGAAAATTTGCAAAACTTTTGAATGGATTATTTGATTTTGCCTCAATTTTTACATTTTGTTCAGTTTTCTTCATTCACTCTAAGCGCATCAATATGTAGGGAAATTTCCCTTGAAGTATACTTTTTTTCATATGGAATATTATTATCCTCACTTTGACTTCAGATTACAAAAAAGGTAAATAGGATTTATCAATTAGAAAATATTTGAATTCATTTTGTAATTGTAATTGTGAAAGGAAAGGATTGTGATGCAAAATGATTTATCAGACTTTATTTGGATTTCTTTAAAGCAAATTTACAAATACATTGTGCCAGTCACTGTGTTAACCCTCAAAGATATAGTTCTTTTATGAAGTATTTACAAACTTGTATTTAAAAAAGGCATTAAATATACACTGTAGATATAAACCATGTCAAATTGAAATATTGTCTCTCTTCCTATTCTGTGTTAGTTCATATTTGTCAATCTTCTCTTCAGCTAATTTCACCAAATTTTCCCTATAAATGTTCCTTTTGATGGCCAGCTATATCTCTTTCCTGTCTTTGATAGATAGAAAGAGTTTGTCATGTTCCACCCCTCAATCAACTCGATGAATATACACCCCTCAATCAACAAGATGAATATACTGCCGATGATAGCAATGCTATATCCTGAACTCATAGTCCAGTTTCCTCTCTAACCTAATGTACACAATATATTCTTTAACATTTGGAGTCATCTTTACCTGTTTACTCAAAACTTCTCCTTTATTTATTTAAATTTTGCTTTTGAAAGTCAGCAATGGTACACATGCATTGCCGCATTTCATGAAATGACGATAAAGCCAAAGGGTTCTGCTGGACGTAAAACCATCACACAAGTTACAAGTTAAAACCTCCTTTTCAACAAACTCTTCTTTGTACATATGGAAAACTTCAGTGCATCTGCTCGAGTCGTGAAACGCGGCACTGTTTACTACGTGATTTTGCTTCCACATGCGATGATATGAGGTAGTCTAGCCACTACAATCCAGAATAACTTTTGATTTACTCCGTGTTTTTATCTCATTCGGCCCTCAATTTAATGTGTAATAAATTCTCTACACAGTGGTTTATTTCAAATTGTTACATTAGTTCGGGAACAGGTTGCCTTTTCCGGTTCAAATATGCGATGAAAACCGTCTTAGGCGGCGTTTTCTATGGAGAATGACGACTTTTCGCTCACTCCTTTCACTACGGCTCGCATTTAGACTAGCGTAGAATAAAAATGCAATGACCTTCTTCACTCATTCGGTGCTTAAAATAAAATATAGCTATCCATTTAGCACTGATGTAAGAATTACTTTGATTGGTGCAGAGGAACAGGTTGCCTTTTTGTAATCCATTCAGAACAACCCTTTCATTTTCATGTGAAAATCTCGTAGTTTGACCGTTCTGCCACGCTCAATAGTCTAGAGACACAGGCTATATTCGGGTTTTCAATGTTTGTTCTGCGCATACTATTAGTGCATAATTTAGATATTCCGATAAGAGACTATTCTAATTGTGAATTATATCTCATCCTGAGCTTCACTTTACAATTATTGTTGTATCTGACCGAAGATTATCCATGATGCGATGCGCGAATTGCCACACATATAGCAAACGGTCTGTTCACTCAGACTATTTACGTTTGCTCTCCACATACCGTCCGCGAGACCGCTCGCTGTGGACTTCCCATTTTCTGCACGAAATCGCATCAAAGTTTTCCATATGAATTAATTCATTATTTCATACAGTTGCCCTTAGAATTGTTGATTTGTCACAATTTTGTACCTGCATGCCACATCCTTTTGCCACTCACTGAAAATATATATACACCTGTACAACCTATTTTTCTTGACGTTCAAAGAAAGGAGATTCATACATCAACTCCCACTGATACCATTACTTCCTGACTGTGTGGGAGCTTCCTCTAAACCTCTACCTGACGTTTGCATTCTACATCACACCAATACCAGTTCGGTTGTTTTATCTGCTTTTACAATCCCGACATGGTGTTCCTATGTGCATTTAACATTTCTGGTTTCAGTTGCTGTGAGATTGCTGATTAAAAGCTGTATACGATACCTGTCCTAAAGGTATACAATTTCCTTCTTCATATTATTTTGGAACCCTACAACTAGTTTATTTCCCAACCCTACAATAGTATACAGTTTGCAGTATTTGCAACTGCACTGGAAACATATTTGGATTACAATAACTCAAAGTTGGTGTTACGTTTAACGATGGGGATGAATGATCATTAATTGTATCATTATACCGTGTGAGTATTTAATGTAAGTTTCAAATATGATGGAGATTTTGTGTACAATTCAAGATTTTTCTACTTTTATTAATTACTATTATATTACTATCAATTCAGCTGTTTGTATGAGCACTCTTTTCTTCTTCTTCTTATTTCTATTGTACAGTCCAATTCAAAGTGTATTACGTACAGGTTGGTAATTGTCTCCTCTAGCGGAGTTGGATGGTCTGCACTTCTTGTCTGAAAAGATTTTCAGAAGTGCAGCACACAGCGTCCTCTGATAATTAATTCCACAAACGAATGGAGTCAGGAAAGAAGGATCGCTGGTAGGAAAGAGTCCTGGCAAATGGTACAACGAGTTTCTGATGATGATATGTCGTTGGGATGCAGAATCGTTACTTCAAGGAGTGTCGGTGGAATTTTCTTTCATTTATCAGAGTGAATTTGGTGGATTTCCCTAATGACTGAGATGGCATAACTTTCAGATTTTGCAGATTAGTCTGACACAAAGTCATGTGTTCAATTTGATAGCCACAACACCCTTAGCAAGTTAGATTTAGGGTCTAAGTTGAGATATTTTAATAACAGAATGATTTATTGTACCCATTCTCTTTCAATTTCCAGGTGAAGCATATTAAACGCTGGATGAAGTGGATGTTTCTGTGAGCTTTGCCTTCTAATTTTTGTTGACATTTTTGTCTTTCTTCTGCATGCAACTAGTATTTGTTTATGCCATATTCCTTTTATGACAGTCCAATGTACACATTGCACATCAAGAATGTTTTTAGATGTGATTTGTGCTTAGAGAATACATCTACCCCGTGTAAGCCTCTTCTCATGATTTTAGGGGTAGGAAAATCATTTTGACGGACGGCTTTAATGGACGGCTTTGATGGACGGCTACTGGTACCTCCTACACTGCGTTTATTTCCTTGTCGAACTGCAGTTCCAGAAATCAATTTGAAGAAAATAATGTTCAAATTATGATTCTGTTACAAAGAAATTTGCATCCTTTGTACATCTTCAGAGCGTCAAGAAGTTTGATTAGAAGTCATTGAGCACAAGCTACAGTTGGTATTTGTTTTATTAATGTTTCTTTCAAAGCAAACACCTGCTAAAGACAAAATCTTCGAATGTATAATGATCCACGATGCACCCCTTCAAAATGTGCTCCAAGGGTTTGAGAAACTTTTCTTTATAATGGAACTAGTGTTCAGTGGGTTATTTCAACTGGAATCCATGTATTGTTACATATATTTTTGGATCCAATACATCTGAAGCAAACATCCACCGTTCTTATCCTCCCAGATTTTGACGGCTTGATGTTGACATGAAGGGAATTCAGTGTTATTGATAGGCTCTTAAACCGATAGATCAATTTTAGGAGAGATGGCGCTTCAGATATTTAAATACTTTGTGAGCTGCACTGAAAGTATTACCATAATGCAGTTGTTCAATAGCAAATTAGAGCATGTTCATAGTTTGTTTGAAGGAAATCAACCTAGAAATGGCTTAATTATCGCAAAATAAAGAATAAGGACAGCGTTGTGCTCCCCAAAACAACATGCTTTACGCACAAAATAAATACGAACTCACACGCCGCAGACAATACGACCAGTAACTCGACCAATCCCACCCGCTCGGCCCCAGTGTGAATCATTTAGCGCACCGTAGGAGTAATGGCTGATTGGCATTTTCGAAGTAAAATACGCCAGAATACGTGTGAAAATCTTCTAATATCGTACATAGTTATATGTATAAAAGCAACTTGTAAATACATCTGCTCGATTCACATCAATTTCTGCATCCCGACCATTTAAACCAATCTATACCTTCAAAGCTCATAGACGTTGGTGAATAGAATTAGAAAACTGATTGGAAACCCATCTGCACATCATTTTTGCATTGGTGTTACAGTTGTTAAGAACAGAATAATTACTGTAAGAGGGTACTACCTTTCTTTTATGTCTGTGTGTGTGTTTGTGTATGTGTGTGTATGTTTTTGATTGTTTGTGTAAGTTTGTGTTTATATTGATATTGATGTAAATAGGTTGGTCTACTGGTTATACATCCATGCATTTTAAGCACAGTATTCTCTGTTCAATTTTCATAGCCACACTCTTTACTTTTGCCAGAAATGTTATCCACTCTCACCCAACTACTATTTGAGTTCCAGTAGGAAACAACCATCTGTGTTGATTTAGATTGGTATGCCATGACCAGGTATAAATGTAAATTCTGTAGTCCCGTTAGTAGGTTAAATGCCATTTGTATACTTTGATATACAATGTAAGAACAGCCTAATACAGGGACTGCAGAGCCATAGATTTAGGGGCTGCAGCTCCCACCACCCCCCNTATTTGCTCTTTTATAGCTGTTTGACAACCTTTCCTCATTGTTTTGATAGAGCTGAGGGCAGGAAGTGCGCAGATTTCAAGGAATGCAAACTGATCGTGGAAGTCCAAATTTGAGTATCATAAACTCTGAGACTATGTCCAAGTGACAACAACTAATTAGATTGGATTTTGTGGCAAATCCTAACAAGCTCATGCCATAGACTAGAACTGAAGGGTGTTCCCTGAAAACGAATTCTAGGGAGTTCCCCCTTATTGATTATGACAATAGGATAAGGCTATTATGCAAAGTGAGAGCTTGTGAGATCCTAAGCTCAACTCTTAATTGTTTACCTTCCTTTATGATTCTGGTAAATAGTTTGGAAGTGTTTGTCAAATTAGTCTGCAAAAACAGTCCCCAGTTAATGTTACATTCATTATTGCCCCATTCTACTGGGATTTAATGTTTCTTGTTGTGAAAGATAGCAATGCGACCAACATATACCAGCATTCAGGAGCTACCAGTACTTGTGTAGGCTTGCTCCAGACTCTGTTATTCCTGCTTGTTGGCAGCACCGAATAAACTGCCTGGATCGGAGTCTTTGATTGAAGCCTAATCTTTAAAATGTAGAAACTTTCTGACTTAGTAACCTTCTTCAGACAACATTGCATACCGGTACTGTAGATGAGGTGCTTTGAAGTTTAACTTCCTGCACCCATAAAGTCAGTCTGTATGGTTCAGACTTTACACCTTTCGTCATGAATGACTTCACCTTTTGATACAATATGATTTTGGTGTAAATATCTTTTGTATTCAGACTTTTGTTTCAATCCAGATTTCTATGCTTCCGCCTTTGGTTATTGTTTGTGGAGTACAGTACCTGGAAAATATTGCTTTCGCTATAGGATTCATATTGATATTGTTATAGTCTGGATTGATTATCCTCTGGCTTCCTCTTTGCAATGGACTAGGAAAGTTGCATTGCTACGGGGATTCCTTCACAGGATGTAAACCAAGTTCTGTCATCTTTTTATATGGTGCAATTTGCAGCTTTGTTATCATATATGGAAGAAAGATTTTTCACTGCCTGCTGATACATTCACATTTCGGAATATGTTTTGAAGTGTGACGTACATATCACAAATTGGATGTATTGGTTGCATCGGTCATAGGATTTGTTTGTGAACTGCTCTTTCACCATGGATAACATGACAACACTAGCCGGTAGCTCCTTTCTGCATTTGTTAGATTCAGGTTTGAAAACTGATCAGTAAATTTATCTTTTTAGTTTTGTTTTTAAAGAAAGTGCATGGCAATTAGGGAAGTACTGCCAGTGTGCCGCTCACATTGGCAGTGTTTCACCAAACCTTTCCGCTAAGAACTAGACTGGAGTATGTCAGTGAGTGTACATGTAGTACACATAATATTCTTGATTATTCAGCACAAGAACTGATACCAGTCGTTCCCAAAGTCATTCCTAAAGTCTTTCATAACTTGGTGAAAAACTGTTGTTTGTTTATTGTTTTTGTTTTTGATGGTGTTTGACGTATCTACGTCCTGTACACCAGTAGCTAGAGGTAATTCGAAGAAACCTTGATTTAGCAAACAACGTATAATACTGGTTCTGTCCTGTGTCTTATAACAATATTCTAGTTACTATACTTTCCTGTATTCAATGATTTTTGTATCGGTATGGTAAGCTGCCCTGCTTTGACACCCTCATTCACAAAGGTTATGACAGTTCATTTGGGAAAAATAACCATACAGTATGTCATTTTATTTCCCCTATATCCCATATATTCATCAATAAATATTTTGATTCATGTTTGCCCCTTCCTTCCATGCTGGTTGGTTTTGATTAAAGATGGCGCTTTTCAATCTTATGAGATTATTTACGCCTTGATGCCTTGATGCTAGGTATTGGGTGGGAGAGGGCTCACAGGGGATGTATCAATGCTATTCAAGAATTTAAATTTATCAGCTTTATAACCTTTATTACTATGATCTCACACCATGAGTGTTAGGAACAGTAACATTCAGAATTTAAAGGGGAACTACACTCAGACATTAAATTGATATCATTAAATGAAAAAAAATAAGATAAACAAACTGTGAAAATTTGAGCAAAATTGGATTACCCGTTCAAAAGTTATGAATTTTCAAAGTTTTGATTTACACCCATCATGGGCTCCTTAAATTGGCAAACGTACATGCACAAAATGGCTGCCAACATGGAGAACTCTCCATTCGTTTTGTACACAAAATTTCACATTTTCCTCTTTTTCCAGAAAAGTAGATAAACTTTTGTTTCTTCGGTTAAATATATTATAGCCACATCAATTCTGCAAGCATTACAGAAAGAACGGGTTTGATTCCTCATTTGAGATGTGATATTGATCAATTTTCAATAAATTTATATACAAAGTGAATGAGGAGTTCTCCATGTATGACATATGCTAATTAGCTATACGCATGCCAATTCAAGGATGCCCAGTACAGCTGGAAATGATAATTTTGAAAATTCATAACTTTTGAACGGATTGTCCGATTTTGCTCATATTTTCACAGTATGTTCATCTGATTTTTCTTCATTTATTGACCGTACATTATTGTCTGGGTGTAATTCCCCTTTAAGTTTTAGTAGACTTTATTTCCTTCATCTCCATGAAATATGAAGGGCGTTCTTCAGCTCATTCTCTCACAAAAGGGTCTGAAAATTAAACACACTATGCATTTTTTTGGAGCATGTTGGGATATAGAATTTTGCTTAAGGCAGATAAAATTACCCTAAAATCCCATTTGGACCAATTCCTGCCATCTCATGGGATTCATCGGTACGTACATGTACCAATAGTTCTTCTTAATGTTCATATAAGAAATATTGCAAGAATATGTGGCATTTAATTTTACATTATTATAAAATATTATAGATATATCTTTGTCACCTGAGCAAAAATGCTCACTTGACATAATTAGTGACGTACGTAGGTTCAATTTCAAACCTCAGCAGGAACTTTGATTGTGAAATTCAATACCAAACTTTTATGGCTACTTGTTTCGGTTGTGTAAATTTTTTTGAAATGCTAAACTTCCAAATTATTGTTTGATCATCTTGTTGCTTTCATATAAATGCACAAATTACTCAGAAATAGGGGAGGATATTATTTCATTGACAGTGCATTAATTGTTTTCAGTATTTTAGTTGTTGGACGTCAATTTATTTTCAAATGCATTTTTGTTGTTGTTTTAGGTAAACATTACAGCATAGCAGCAGACCTGATTGAAAGGGGATTCAATGAGGCAGCAGAGCCAAGAAGCTTTCTCAAGATATGGGTGGAAATGTACGATTTATATTCAGAAATAATTTATTTGTGTGTTTTAGGTAAGCATTACAGCATAGCAGCGGACCTGATTGAAAGAGGTTTAGTGCACATAGATGAGGCAGCAGCCGAAATGCTTGGCACTGATATATTACCACTTCTCAAGATATGGGTGGAAACGGATGAGGACTCCAGCTCCAATAATAACAACAATAAAAAGGTAATAACTCTACTTTTGCTTTTAAACCGATTTATATCAATAGCCATGTGATAATAAACAAATAGGTATTTGAAAACAGATTTAGTTTCCCTGAATAAAAGAAAAGTAACTTTTATGGAGAAAGTACTGTTAACAACACTTGGCTTGTTCTTTGTTTGTTTCAATTCAATTCAATAATTTAATATCATTTGTTTGTTTGTTCTTGTTTACAAGATTGGCAAAGTTCTCAAATCACATCAAAATAAGATTAAGGCCTACACTAAAAATGTGCATGTTTAAAGCAATCTTTAAAAAAGACAAATAGCATTGACATGTATGCCCCTTTTTATTCTGCTAGTGAAATTGTAAACAAAGTATTTTCTTTTCAACTTTTGTTATTAGAAGGACGATGTCATTCAGGTTCGATTCGAGTAAGTACCTGAAGGTGTGAGCTGAAATGATATAGGAAATTATACTTCATTTTAATGAACGTTCTATTTGGGGGGAATATCAATCAAACAATAAATTTTCATTATAGAACTGATAAAAATTAACAA
>BQKZ01003634.1:29316-61074 GCA_036244855.1 Temnopleurus reevesii
GGTCAAAGGTCACCGGGCAGAAAAACTTGTACAAAATCACCTGATAAAACTCATTATTGTTATAACTTATAACAGAAAAATTGAACCAATTTATTTCAAACTTACAGTGTGTAGCTCAATTATGTATAAGCATGTGGAGGGTCAAAGGTCGTAGTGACCAAAATTTGTAAAATGTTTTTGATTTCTGATGGCATGGAAGAAACAAACTACATATCTCTCTGATTACGTGATGGCGGAGGCATAAATTAGACCGTGCGCGGTCGAGGATTCATCTAGTTTTAAAATGTAAAAATAATGTTTGTGTCTGAAATACAAAGAAATACTATTAACAATACAAAATTTCCAAGTAATACTTACTGTACTAAGTTTGTCCATTGCATTAAGAACATGTTCAAGGGACTCTGCTAACCAATTGGTTGTGGATATGACTTGCAATTTTCTGTTTAAATTGCACTGTCTAATTTCAACAACAAAGGAATTGACCACCGTTAGAGAAAAAATTTGACCTGAGCATTCTAAAGTTTAGAATAACATAAAGGTCCGGACTGTGTACCACATCAATTGAAGTTTTCATTTCCTTTGTCATGCGTGCAATGTCACATTACTGCTACATTCAAGAGAAGAACAGTAAAAGCCAAAATTTTAGAATAAATATATTTTCGCAAATTCACTTAATTTCAGACCTTTCCACGCACTGTAGAGAGTTGTTATTTTCACGTTTTGAAAGTATATTATATACAGGTCTATGGGCATTCCAATGAAATCATAGCAAATTTGTAGTTGCAAAATTAGAGAAAGTAAAGCCTCACCAAAATTTCAGCTTTTACAGTACTTAATTCTAGTTTTGTGAGATTGAAGCTTAGATGTTTATACATGTATCATTGTATTGTAATTCCTACTATAGTACAAAAGAAACAATCATGTAATATGCTCATAAGGTGAGCCTAAATTTAATGTAGATTCAAATGTAAAGCCTTGTTTAACAAGGGTAAATCAAACTAGGAGTTAGAAGTGTATAGCAAATATTCCTTTGAAATTATGATTATGCATAAAATCTATTCGCAGTAATTATCTTGATGAAATAATTGGATGATCCTGACTAAGGAAGGGTGGATAATGGAGGTCTGTATGTGATAGAGAAAACCTATAGTATTATTACCTCCAAGATCTGGTTTTTTTTTAAGTAAAAGATGATAATGGGTCATTCCATAAATCAACAAAACTTGCCAGTGTTCGATGTTCAATCCCATTCTTTTTTTTAAATGACTAGTTGATGGTAACGAACCACTTTCGCCACAATTATTTAAAAACATTGCCACTTTATCTGCAATTGGGTAATTGTGACTGAAAATATTTCAGGATGGCCCCGTTTTGAGGCAATCTAACTTATTTTTTTATGAAACTGCCTTTATTACAATGTTGTTACAGAGAAAGATAAACTAGAGATAATATGCTTATTTTGTTAATGAAGAACATCTTGGTGGAATAATATGTTCTATTTGTGATTACATTTCTCTCTAGCACTTTTACAAGGATCATGTATAATCAAATATGTTCAATTGTGCGTTTTCAGATTCAATCTGAGAATTTTCTTTACATCATTTTGTGCCATATACAATGTAAATTTAGTATTTTGATTAAATATATTCTAGATTACCAAAACAAATGTCTACTTTGTCTCATCTATGGTTTGTAATTGACTCTGAATATGTGAGGGTCAATAGGTTCCTTTATGGCTGCTCATATCAGAGAGTATGATGGGTAGTTTTTCTAGTAGGGAAGTGATGTTGCGTAGTATATAGAATGCAAAATTACACGGTATACTAGAAAGATATCCCACCATGCTTAGTATTTGAAACAACCATAAAGGAACGTATTAAAACTGCCATACGAACACAGGGTGGTTGCCTGAAACTGTTGTTGTTGCTTATTTATTTATCTATTTATTTATTCTCTTGCATATACACATAAACACTGATCAGCAGTAGATAATGAATAGATCAGTGTACCATGAAAATAAGATACAAATAATAACAGAACAAGGTTATAGATTTTGAGTGGGAGGAAGAGAGGAAGAAAGAGAGAGAGAGAGAGAGAAGTAGAAGATGAGGAGATTAACAGTCTTACAATATCAACTTTAGTTACTACAAACCTCTTACAATGACAGAAACATTAAAATAGATAAAGAAGTAGTACTACGCAGTGTAGCAATTATGATTTCTGAAATTGTTAAAATATGGGAATGGAAAGAAATGTTTTAAATTAAGCCTTCAGTGAACATCACAATTTATTTAAATTGTTTTCATATATAAAATTTAACTAAACAGAAGGATTGTTATCCAGCATTGAAAAAGGCAAAAGGGCAAAGGAGAGTACATGCGATTGTCTTCTGATTGAGCAAATATATCTTAATACTTGAAAATACTATCATACAATAGATTGATTGGGTGATTACATTGTTCATATGATTCTGTTTCTGTTTTGGTTAAAAAAATATGTACTTGTTGCCTCAATCGTAAGCCAGCAAGCGCATCTATCTCTATGCACAGCTCAATAATAATAATAATAAAAAAACATGCACTGTTCGAGGGTCACAGAATTAAGGCGGCCGTCTGTTTACATTTTGACCTCGCGGTCCATGGGCGAAAAGTGGGCGGGGCCGGGCTGGGCTACGAGCCATAATCGCGACAGCTGAAAAAAAAAAAAACATAAGTGTGTCTTTGACAAACCAGGGACTCTTTCCAACAATTCCCTTCTACCTTCAAATCTATGTGCAAAGGTCAGGGTAGACACAAAGAGCAAAAGGATGTTATAAACGATTTTGAACACAAGGTCCCTAAATTGTCGGATGAGATCCCTAGTTATAAGAGGAGATTACGCAATAGAGTTGAAATCCCCAGGTCAGCGCTGTCTCACTTTGACCCCGCCGACTTTGTCAAACAAAAACAGAAATCTGAGCAAGGTTCATTGCCTCACTCCACATTTCTCATCGGTCATATTGGAATCAGTTCCCGAACTTCACTTCTCCTAGTAAGTAGATAATTATATTCTATTACGAATATGAGTAAAATATTAACATTAACTTTTAATTTCATATAGGTATAGCCCTACCTGTAAACCAGGTTACATACATACACTCCATAACAGATGTCTATATATTATCTTGAATAGGGCTATCAGCACTGTCGATATGTTTTACACATATAAGAGGTACAAAGTCTGACTTAGTGTATGGATGGGATCTATATTTATCATATCATTGTATTTTGTTAAGCCCCGGTCACTTAGGACCCCGGAAGCAACACGATTCACCCCGACTCGTTGTTCTGAGGCAGTTAACTGTGAAATAACAAAGAGTCGGGGTGAATCGTGTTGCTTTCGGGGTCCTATGTGACCAGGGCTTTACCACTGCTATAGTTAACGTGTGGCACATAAAGATTAAACAACCTGGAATATAAAGTAACTGATTTTGCATGAAAATGAACATATGTGATCAGACTGACAATGAACTTTACTTATATGTCAGGATGATGATATGTTTTCATTATGGCAATTAAAGTGCCTAATGTTGAAATGATCTATAAGGACTTTGGCATAATAACCTCTATACATGTATCTATTTTCATTGCTGATTTATTATCCATATGTAATAAGTTTATTCAACTATGCAACGAAGAGTGAATATGTACCAAATACTGCCTTCAACCTACTCTTTCAATAGACATAGGAAATATTGGTGAAAAAGAATTTCCTCTGCTTTATTTTGCTGCTTGAATGAAAGCCAGGGGTGTACGACAGCAAATGAAACAATATAGCCAACTAGTGGGTGCTTTTTTTTCTCCCGTTTTTGCAATTGACATTTAGTATTGAAGTGAAGCTAACTAGCATTATATTTAATTTGTTAATGAAATATATTTAAAAAATGATTATATATTCCGTCAAATTGTAATGAAATATACTTTCTTTGCTGCTTGTACAAATCCATTCTGACTTAATTGAGATAAATGGAAGGTAGTCAAAGCCCAAAATTCACATGAATTGAAGTTGTTTTTTAATGGATTTTTTTGGCTGCTTGATAGTTGACTACTAGAATTCATATGGTAGGAGGAAACATTATAAATTTACTCATAAACCTTTTTTTTCAATTTAAAGGAGGGGGTGTGGATGAGCGTTTTTAGCAATTAGCCAAGGCAATTCCACAGTCCTTTGACGATATCTAAATGACTCCAAAGACTCCCTCGAGAGAGTGACAAAAGAAAATTTCACAACCCATGAAATTAATTGTTTTAATACGACATAGCAACATATTGCAACATTTTAAACCTTTTCCAGATACAAGATGGCTGACAAAGACGCCAAACCTAAACCAAGAGTCGATGTCCACCACATTTTCGATTGGTGTAGACGGGAAGTTAGACATTAGTCGATGCCTTGATGATTCCAAAGGCTTTCTCAAGGGAGTGACAAAAGAAGCTTACTCAAAACTTATCTCCAACCCATGATATCGTTTTAATACGATGTAGAAACTTTCCATCTATTTAAACCTCTTTCAGATACAACATGGCTGATCAAGGCAGCAAACCCAAGCCTAGAGTCGCCACCACATTCTCTGTCAGTGTGGATGGGAAGTTAGACATGAGACAGTACCTTGAAGATTCCAAAACTTTCTCAAGGGAGTGACAAAAGAAACTTACACAAAACTTATCTCCAACCCATGAAGAGCATGAGAGCTGTAGATAAACTTACACATAACTCATCACTCCACCTTGAAATCTTTTTTTCGATACCGCATTTTCTTCTTTCTATTCAGACCACAAATACAAAAGATGGCAGAACAAGACAGCAAACCTAAACCAAGAGTTGCCACCACATTCTCTGTAGGTGTGGATGGGAAGCTAGACATGAGACGTAACCTTGAAGATTCCAAAGACTACCCCAAGAATGTGACCAAAGAAACTCTCGCTGTCACTTCCAAGACCCCTCTACGATGTACAGAGACCACGCAGCCCGTGGTGCCATCCATCTGCGTAGCAACAACATTTGAGATCAAGGATCTGGATGATTACATGAAGTATACAGTGGTGAGTAAGTTGATATATCAGAGAGACTTGTGCCCAATAATGTTAGGAATGAGTAGATGAAATGAATGAATGAATGAATGAATGAATGGATGAATAAATGAATGAATGAATGAATGAATGAATGAATGAATGAATGAATGGATGAATGAATGAATGAGTGAATGAATAAATAAATAGGTAAATGATAAACCAAAAAGATAAATAAATAGATTAAACCAGAAATAAGATAGATATAGATAGGTATACAAATACATTAACATATATCACTTAGTCAATGTATGAGTAGATTGATAAATGAGTAGCATTGTAGATAATTGGGTCAATTCATTTAAAAGATGTCAAATGAATTGATGGAGATCAGACATTTACTTTATATGATCCTATCAAACCATTTATACAAAGTTGATTGAATTTATGCTTTAAAAGGGAAGATGATGTCATTTGAAAGATATATCATAGAAAATATATCTTTAAGATTATATTTTGTACTGATAATTCACTCATTAGAAGCATCATAAAATAGAGGGTATAACCTTCATGACGCTTCCAAGGGTCATGTACTTGTATCAAAAGGTTGTGGGTTTTATGCCGAACATGCCTATATAGGCATTAATATCCTTCAGCAAGAAATTTTTTCAACATTGTGCTGCACTCAACCCATGGGTACCTTGCTAGTATAAAAACAAATTTTGTTAAAGTCATTTCCACCATGACAGCAACATGTCTAAAACCAGGGTAAAAACAGAACTATGAGCCCCTAGAATTACAAACTACATTAAGATATCATTAATTATTGAATGGTTCTATGAAATAATAATTTTTTGATCGTCTTAAATATAGGATGGTTATGTGTACGCTCGTCTGACCAACCATTCTTGTGACGTAACAGCTCATGCAATCAACAGGATAGAGGGCGGTGTTGGTGCCTGTGTGTTCCCGAGCGGGATGTCTGCCATCAGTAACACCATCCTTGCTGTCGTCAAGAGTGGTGACCATATTGTAAGTACAGTCTATACATTTCTGCTGTCAGTTATTAATTGTGTAAAAGGATACCAGTCTTAGGGATAGATATTCAAAAGTGTTTATAGCATTTTATGAATGGTTGGGTTTTATCCGTTATAGATTTTTTCAATGTAGAGACAACATCAATGTTATAGATAAGATTACTGTAATGAGTGCATATGACCACATTATCATTTTTGCTCAGTCAGAGCAACTGCAAATTACTCATGTAGATTGAATAAGGTTCTGACAGAGGATCAGACTGTTTTCGAGAGTGTTATCACGTCGTATGTATAGGTGAATCATTAGTTTTAGGTGCAAGACAAACATCTGGAAGTGGGGGATACACCGATAGCTGCGCAAAGTGTGAATTTGGGCAGGGCAGCTAGAATATGCTTCATCTTCTGAGCTGCCATACAGTGTTGCAACCTTGTACCAAGAGGGCCTTGACAACAATGAATGATGTGGCTCTTGCATGTGCTAGAAATTGGGAAATGGCAGTGTTACGACATGAGATGATAATGATGATTATGAATTTCTTTTGCATATAAAGTACATCACTTTCCAATTTTGAATCATCGCATCTCTTTTTAGCCTCCCCCAGATCAATTGAGACAAATTTTCCAACAAATTGTGATCTCATATTTCATAATCTCATCAAAATATAGAAATAAAATTCTTCTGCTATTAAGTTCACCTTTATTCATCTCCGTCTTTTGTTTTTGATATCAACACCCCGGATATAACATACAGGGCATAGTGATCTACTCTGCTAGTTTTCCACTTCCCTTTTCATTTCCTATGACCCATGACAGTTGTTATAATCTGACTTCCAGATAAGTGTAACCAGTGCTGATTCTGTTATTTGTAGTGTCAACTATATATATGTAGCCCACTTGCCAGCTATAAACTATTGATAAATGATATGAGTGGTATCATTTTGGAAGAATTATGACAGAACAATGAAAAAATAAGATTTAAAATTGGGCTGTGTTGGCTAGCGAGTGGATAAAAATGTGAGGACTACAATATTTACGCTTTTAACCAGTTTTCCATTGCACTATTAAATTTATCAAGACGAGTCAAATTGTTCATAGTTATCTAAATAAGATCACTTATATAGCCATTTTTTGTAAATTTCTCTGAAAGTACTTGGTGTTAGCTTTTTTGTACTTTTGTAATGTCATCTTTCTAATTATTTCAGATCGCCCCTGACCCTGTGTACTCTGGTGTATATGCATTCTTGAAGCACACCATTGTAAACTACGGCATTGAAGTGACCTGGGTTCCGTCAGGTGACCTTGAGGCATACAGGAAAGCCATTCAACCAAATACAAAGGTAATTTTGTGATTTGTGTGTAAATCTGTTCAATTTATGTTTACTTGAAATTGTAAAAACTTACTTTTTTGTGAAGTCTTTGGTGTTATTGAAATAGAAATAAAATCAATCAATATGAATCGTAGCGAGCCAATGGTGGTTTACTCTACCATATCAGTGAGAAAACATATTGTTATAGCAAGGTCATCTGATTCTTGGTTGTGTTTCATAAAGCTATTCTTAGATCTACGCACAACTGTACAAATGACTGGTGACCCTATCTCAGACGCGATTCAGCGCTAGGGGATATCATTGAATGAAGGAAAGGGTGATCACCAGTCATTCATTGAGTCATGCTGACCTCTACAAACAGCTTTGTGAAACCCAATCGTGATATGAAATAAAGTATTCAAGCCATGATAAAGAGATTAAAGATGATGCTTCATAAAGCTGTAGTACATTTGTGGGGCGAAAATTACACTTCAAATTTGTATGTTCCCATTTTTGCCTAGCGTTTTGGCTATTTATTAGTTTAACATCCATCATGCACAGACCTTTGATCATCTTTTATAGGCAATATCTAAAAAATGAGACTATATAAAAGCATTCAATAGGCCTCACATTAATTGTATGCTCATTCAAATTTAAGCCTCCAGTCATATGATGTACTATGCTGATAAAACTTCTGGTATTTGGACTGTGTTTGAAGACAAGATACATATCCCACCGCTGCCACCAAATTAGAGGGCTTTAATTATTCTTCTTAAATGAGAAACTATGTCAGATGTAAAGCCTGTAAAATATCTGATATCCATTTCTGCAAAACTAATGACATAAGGATGAACAATTCACCAGAAAATAATATTCAATTTTCCATCAAAATGGTATGAAGAGCGCTAATTTTGGCTCATTCTTTTGTATGCAAGGCCCAATATATGAGAAAAGGTGTTTTTGTGAATAGATTCATGAGATTAAGATCAATAAAATAATTTGACCCTCAAATGCCCTTTTATTGTTGGCCAATCAGAAAAGTTTTTTGTTATTTTAGGACCATTTGAGAGAAAAATAAGACTTACAAGGGAGTGAGGAGCCACAGATCATCTGAAATTGTATTCTCATGATACATTTTACATGTTTTTATAATATTATTGTGATTTTATAATGTGAATGAAAAGGTGGAAAAGGTTCATGTTGGACAGTTTTCAGAGGTCTGGTTTATTTAGGGTTACCAATTAATCAATATTTTGACCTTTGAGTTACTCACTAGTTGTCAAGTCTGAATTGAAATTTTGATTGTTCCCATTAATTTTTGGAACACTTTCAGAGTAACTTCATATCATCTCACATTTTTATATCTCGTACACAGCATTGTTTATCATTACGTTTTTCATTAATGTTCTAATAAATTAAATTGTTAATAGATTATCTCATATGCCTTTTAAAAGATTTTCTATGGAGAAACACCAACCAATCCAGTCTTGTCCCTGTTGGACTTGGAGGAGTTTGCTAAGATAGCCAAGTCTGTGCCTGGTGCTATCAGTATGTGCGATTCTACATTCGCCAGTCCCATCTTACAAGATACTCTGAGAGCTGGGGTAGATATAGTCTTCCAGAGCTGGTGAGTGTTCCTGAGGGTTATGTATACCAATCTAATTTGAATGCATCAAGGCAACAGTGATTAACTTTGATTTGGTAAATTCTGGCCCATGGATAGCGATCTATATCAATCGTTTTGTCTGTCCCTTCCTCTTTCCCCTGACCCTTTCTACCAGTCCCATCTTACAAGATATACTTGGAGCTGGAATAGATATTGTCTTCCTGAGCTGTTGAGTTTTCTTGTTGGTTATGTATGCTAATCCAATTTGCATGCCTCAAAGCAACAGTGACACATTTCGCTTTTGCAAACCCTGGCCCATGGATGTTCTGATGTATTCATCATTTTCTCTGTTGCCTTCATCTTTCCGCTTACCGTACTTTGTCAATCTCTTCCTCCCTCTCACTCTCTCTCTCTCTCTCTCTTATTCTATCCTTTTTTTATTAGATAGACATACATGCATTTATTTTTTAAGATTGCATTAATTTTTTTTACTGTCTTGTAAACATTTTATGGTTGAATTAATGTCAATATATATATATATGTAGGTTTACATTTGTACATGCATACTGGTTTGATATATTCATGATCGACATCTGTCAAACAAAATTGGGATTAGTTTGACGATAACGATGAATAAACTGTGATAGTTTCGGAATATTTTTCGTGATTTTTAAAATAAATGTTAGTTTTAATGGCCACGTGAAAATAGTCCTTCAATGGGTAGCAAGAATTAGAGAGGCAACAAGTCCCCAATTTCAACTAGAAAACTACCTCTCCAATGTTTTTCCCAATATGCCTACCTTTTTATTTTGAGGAGGGAGTCATGGCTCGTTTGGTCCCTGGTCTCTTGCCCAGGAGAGGAGTCCACTATATTTATTTTCAAAGTATTATTAATTTCATTATTATTATTATTATTATTATTATAATTATCATTATCATTATCATTATCATTATCATTATCATTATCATTATCATTATCATTATCATTATTATTATTATTATTATTATTATTATTATTATTATTAGCTTATCTGCGGAATAAGGCACATTTCTGTGCTATAAAATGGGCACTTAAGGGGAAAACCACAATACAGGGAAAATATCGTTTCGCCGTAGCGTTTTCACAAGCTACATCTCGGAAAATAGTAACGTAATAGCGCCATCTACGGTATGTAGTGGGAGAGGCGGTCCTGTTACGTGGTGAGAAAACGGAACATACCATGTAGTCCACGGAATAGGGGTGAAAAAAATGGGCGAAATTGAGGGAGTTATATTTACTGTTAGCATAACTGCGGAATGGGGGCACCCCAATAATAAAATTTTGAAAGATGCAAATTTTCAAAAAATCTTTAAAAATGCACATTTATTCCAAACTTGTATTTTTATACATAAATGACTTAAAGACATCAAAAGGAAGTCCCTGTGATGATTTTCTTTAAATATTCATTTTTTTGTGACTGTTATGAGCAAATTCATATTTTCGCCTTTTTTCGCCTTTTAGAACACAATTTAGCAATTCCCCCTTTTCCGCAGATAGTGTTATTATTATTATTACTATTATTGTAGTTGTTATTATTATTATTATTATTATCATTTATTCAGCAAATTCAAACTAAATTGTTTTCCTGCATCTCTTTCTAGTACCAAGTACCTTGGTGGCCACAGCGACCTAATGGGTGGATCCATGTGTACCTCAGATCCTGATCTTTTCTTTTATCTTAGCGAACATCAGAAGCTCACAGGCAACATTATGGTGAGAGAATGCAGTAATTATTAATGGTTTCAGTTCAAATTGTACACTTCTTCAAACATCCTGCTATTTTATTGATACTAATCATGACAAGAATACTTCTAACAATATCCATAACATTTATACATGTATAGCACTTTATACAAATTATTTCTAGGCACTTTGTGCTTTATTACCCGGCGAAAGCTGGTACTTATATTAAGAGCTTATTCTGTTGATTCTGTTAATTTCTGAGTGGATGTAATTGTTTTAACAAGAAGCTAATTCACAGATGTGTTTGACAAAAGGTCTTCATTTATCTTCTGGAGACCACTTATTGAAAACAATTTAGCATACAGCGCTTCATGGCAAAAGAAAATTGAAAAAAAGGTTGATCCAGAAACTCTTTTTCATAAAATATTTATTTGAGATAAGATATTCCTGACCACATCAGATTATTTGCGACACTGTGGTAAGATGTTGGGTGTTTGAAGAAAACTAATTATACCATGGAAACTGTCGTAATGTTATTCTTGTACTTAAATAAAGCCATTTTTGTGTAATTTTTCGCGTTCCATATATTATATCTCTCCTCCTACATAGGATCAACATATTCCCTGTCCACATGGAGAAACATAGCATTACTTCAATATATCAATATTATTAAAAAAAAGAAACATAGCTTGACTTTTATTTTGTTTTATTGTAAGATGTTGAATGACTTTAATATTGTTTTGTTAAACTTTTCAGTCTCCACACACAGCATCTCTCCTATTACGAGGGATCCGCACACTGCCTATCAGGATGGAGAAACACAGCGCCAATGCTCTCAGGGTCGCACAGTATCTAGAAGCCCATCCAAAGGTAGGAATTCTTATATCTTTCCTTCAGTTTCAATCAAAGTGACCAATGGTAATGACTATGATAATAATGATTGATTCAAATGTTTATACTACTCTAAGTGTCAATATTTATTTATTTAGCATTTTTCTCCTATTCTAATTGACACTATTTGTTTTGTTTTTATATTGATTTGAAGTGAGTACTTCAATGAAGTTGCAAACTAATGGTATTTTCTGGTGGGCTAACATTTTACAAACACATCACATGCAAAAATGATTATTTCCATATTCTAGCACTGAATTGTAATTTTCTGAAACCACAGCCCCCATGTTTCATATAGAAGTTGTACAATTATCTTCTATTTCCAGTCGGATTTGAAAATGTTCCTCCCCAAAGGCTAAAACTTGTAAGCATAATGCCCCTCTGGAAAAAATGTATTTTATGAATCACCATTGTCTTGCCCATTGTGATAATAGTTATCAAATGATCTGAGATTATTACCCTGGCTTACCATCCAAATGACAAAGACTCAGACAGAGATAAATCTTCTTAATCCTAATCCCATTACATATATTCAGAGTCTATTAATCAAATATACCATGCCCTGAGAAGTTCTATTTGAAATTATGGATTGTGAGGTGACTGGCATAGCACTATTTTCTGAGGGGCACAGCCCCGAAGAAAGTAGTCACTATGCCGGTCATCGAGCAATCCATAATTTCATATAGTATCTCGAAAAATGTGCATGGTATATTTGATTTATATCCTACACAAGTACACTGAAATAGTAACCAAATTTATATCCAACTAATTTAGTAATCTGTCGATGAAATAAATTCCTCCAAATCATCATCATCTACGAGATTAAATCTGGGTTCATCGTCGTTGATTTCTCCACTGGGTGCCACCATTGCTGTTTATGTTTCGACGACCTTTGATCTCGATATCGCAGTATCATAGTTGAATATCAAGTTATCGTAAAAGATGACGTCAGAATATTGACATAGCGAAAACTATTCCGAGGATGACGTCACGCCATATCCAATTCATTTCATGGTGAAAATATTTCTAATCACATGACCAATCACAATGGGTTCATTTTTATAAGTAGGATATAATATATCTTAATCCCAATACAGATATCCAGAGTGTATTATCCAGGCTTAGCCTCCCACCCTCAACATGATGTAGCCAAGAAGCAAATGAAGCATTTCAGTNCTAGAAGCCCATCCAAAGGTAGGAATTCTTATATCTTTCCTTCAGTTTCAATCAAAGTGACCAATGGTAATGACTATGATAATAATGATTGATTCCATATTTTAACTACACTAAGTGTTGATATGTATTCATTAATTTACCCTTCTTTCCTGATTCTATTTTACACTATTTGTTTCGTTTTTGTATTGCTATGAAGGAATACTGCAAGAAAGTTGCAAACCAGTGGTAATTTCCGATTGGCTAACATTTTACAAACATATCACATGCAAAAAATGGTTTTAATTTTAAAATACTAGCACTGAATTGCAATTTCCTCAAAAACAGACCCTTGATAATTCTCTTCTATTTCAAGTAGAATTTAACTTTTTTTCATGAAAGGTTAAACCTTGTAAGCATAATTTCCCTCTATGGAAAAAAAGTGTTTTGTGGATCACCATTGTCTTGCCAATTGTGTTACAGATTAATGATTTGAGTTATGACCAAGAACCAAGCAGAGATAAATCTCCTTAATTCTAATCCCATAACAGATATCCAAAGTTTATTATCCAGGACTAGCCTCCCACCCTCAGCATGATGTAGCGAGGAAACAAATCAAATAAATCCCCTTAATCCTAATCCCATGACAGATATCCAGAGTGTATTATCCAGCGCTGGCCTCTAACTCTCAGCATGATATAGCCAGGAAACAGATGAAATAAATCCCATTTCAGATATCAATAGTGTATAGCCCAGGTCTACTAGATCAATAAATCTCCTTAATCTTAATCCCATTACAGATATCTAAAGTGTATTATTCAGGCTTAGCCTCCCACCCTCAGCATGATGTAGTTAAGAAATAGATGAAACAGTTTAGTGGTATGGTGGTGTTAGATGTAAAAGACGGACTGGAATGAAATAAATCTCTTTAATCTTAATCCCAATACAGATATCCAGAGTGTATTATCCAGGCTTAGCCTCTCACCCTCAACATGATGTAGCCAAGAAGCAAATGAAGCATTTCAGTGGAATGGTAGTGTTTGATATCAAAGAAGGATTGGAAGCAGCCAAGAGATTTGTTCAGGTAATGATTCCACCTCAAGATTTCTTGTCTTTTTTAAAGTACACAAGTAGCCACCATTATTATTAGTATTATTTTTATTATGAGTGGGCATTCTAAATAATGAGTCACCTGCAGTCAATGTGTTTCAGTTCATATGGCTATCACACTTTTAGCATTTCACAATTTTTCTGCACTATGAATATTTTGGCACTTGTTTTTGGCATTTGTTGTGCCTCCGCCACTGTAAGATGGCAGCAGCATTATCTATTTTTCATTTTAAAGGGAGTTGGTCTATGTTTAACCCTAACTAGGCCGGGGGGTGGGGGGGGGGGGATTTCGCGATTATTTCGCTGTGCGAAAATTTCTGATAACGCGGCTCACTGAGTTTTTTCTTTCAAGTTTTCCGCAATTTTTAAGACCGTTTTCAGGGAAATCGAACCAACCGTTATGACGTTATGTAACAATTTATACACGCATGTCAGCCTCAAAACTGCTCCAAAACGTGATTTTGTGTACAAAGTCAATGTAAATTGTGTTTTATCAATTAATTCATATTAAAATTCATATTTTTGTTTTCAGTGGCTGAAATCAATTCATTTTAGCATAATTATGCTTGAAAAAATATTTGCAATAAATTTTGCTCAAAAAACAAAAGAAAACAAAAGGTAAAAAAACAATGAAATACATAAGAAATTGAAAAAAAACAATAAAAAACATAAGAAATTAGATTTGTCGGTGCAATTTTGTTATGTGGTATTGCTAGATATGATACCAGGAATAACTATACCAAAAAGGAGCTTTCTATTACCAGTATTTTGTGATTTAGAGCACAAAATACATTTATATGCATTAATTAGCATAATTAATTAATTTTTTTTGAAAATCTGATGATGCAAATTTGTAGTTTACATGATACTCTACTAGCACACAAATTTTTGCGGCGATTGCGCGATCGACGGCCGAGAAATCCCAAAATAGCCCGGCCTAGTTAGGGTTAAGGCAAAAGATGCCAAAGATGAATGGTTTACTTCATTCATTTTACAATCTATGTGCATATGTTGAGGTTGAGAATATGTATATAAGTACCCATGATCAGTCTGTGAAGATGGATTGTATTTTTTATAATATGCTATTGTACATTCATCATTTGACTACTCAAATAATCGTAGTTTTTTCCATCAAGTTTCTATTGATTTTACAATGGTATGCTTTGATGCAATGAGATATAAGATAGTTTAGTAGCCCAAGTTGCTAATTTAATGACTTTACATTTCTCTTGGACATCATGCATGTTTTCGTGGGTAGAAAAAAATATGTTATCCCTCTTAATTTTTACATTGAAAAGTCTTTGACAAAAGCTAATGTCAACTCTCTATTACAACTTTTTTTTTAATCATATTTTCTTTCGTTTTAGAGTGTGAAAATTATCCTATTAGCAGTATCATTGGGAAGTACAGAGAGCTTGGTAGAGCACCCAGCTTCTATGACACATGGACCTTATCTGATGACCAAAGAAGAGAGATTGGCGGGAGGGATTACGGATGGTCTCATTAGGTTTAGGTGAGAAAATATGAAGGAAAAGGGAATAAATTAGAGAGAGGCAAATGAAGATGGGAGATAGATTGGTAGAACACCAAGCTTCTCTGACGCATAGACCTTATCTTTTGATGAAAGTAGAGAGATGGAAGGGATTACGGATAGACTCATTGGCCCGTATTCCGATAGCGAGGTTTAAGTTAACCCTGGTCTAAATCTGTGGTTTAAGTATGGGTAGCCAAATGTACAAAATTTTTATTTACAATGAGTAATTCGTATGTTAACTGCTCTCTTTTCCCATGCTCTAATAATGTAGAAAGCTATTGAAGTTTTTATTCCGAGACAGTTTTAAATAATATGAGTGCCAAATGTGCTGGTAAATTAAACATCAACTATTATAGATTCCAGTCTCTTTTGGCTCGCCATACTTAAACCACAGATTTAAACTCTAGTTTAAGTTAAACCTGATATCAGAATACGGGCCATTAGATTTAGGTGAGAAAATGTGAAGGAAATGAAGTAAAATGGGAAAGATAGATACATAGAGAGATGGACGAGTGTGTTGTGGAGCATCCAGCGTCTCTTGTGCATGATTTAGATATGGACTCATTGGATTTTAGTGAGGAAATGTGAATCAAGTAAACGATGAGGTGAGAGGCAGAGACAGAGAGATAGAGAAAGGAGGAGAGGAAGGAGAATGATGGGGAAAAGGCGAAGGAGAAAAACTGTGAGTTATATATGTATACATTAGAAGATTTTCGGAATACCATATGTCCCAAAAAAAATGACAACGGGGCTTTCAGGATTAATAACTTTTGGAAATGAATATGAAAATGAATGCGGTCTGGCATGTCGAACATATAACTATTCACCTATATCTGGTGAAAATGTCAGGAGCTTTGCTTCAGTGGTTACAAAGAGATTAAGCTTTTTGTAATGGATGTCATAATTCCGTTCTGCACAAGTTTGTGAGGACGGAGACGTGTAAAGCACAATGGTTACTTCAACTTCCAATGTTTCACTGGTCAAAATGAATGTTACTGTCTCTATCCTCACAAACTTGTGCAGAACGGAATTATGACATCCGATACGAAAAGCTTCATTTCTTTGTTACCACTCAAACAAATCTCATGAAATTTTCACCAAATATAGATGAATAGTTATATGTTCGACATGCCAAACCGCATTTATTTTCATATTCATGTTAAAAAGTTATTAATCCTGAAAGCCCCGTTGTCATTTTTTTTAGACATATGGTAGTTGGAGAGGAGAGAAGAAAAAGAGGATTTATGTATCAAAGGCAGTAAGAGCACAGCTCTGATTAAGAGAGAGAGAGACAGAGACAGATAGAGACAGAGGGGAATACTGTTATTTCAATAGTCGATTCTATGATACATTGATTAGAAAAGATTGTAGAGTTTCACAGCAACTTCTGTTCAATCTTACTTCATGTTTTTATACTATTTTTGTATTATTGATTATTTGACAATTTTTTGAGCCACTTTTGAGCCAGTATATTTTGTCCATTTGATAATTGATTTTGTCAATTTATCTTACAGTGTTGGAATAGAGAATATAGATGACATCATTCAAGACCTTGAGCAGGCATTGGAGAAAGCTTGAAGAATCGCCATGGCAACCAATTTCCCAGACATTCCAGACACTATAGAACGTGTCATAGATGACTGTAGTGTAATGATCACCTGCTTTGTCTGCAGGCACAGACTCACGGCTTTGGAATAAACTTTGTAGCAAAACTGATATTTTCGACCTGCAATTTTGAAAATTCATCAGCAAAATATCAGGAAAAATAAGAGAAAAATAATGGAAATTTGTTCTCCTCAGATAGTGAGAACCTTAATTTTAATGATGATCAACTCAAACTATAATATATATAATGGAATATATATCAAAAGTCAATATATATCAAGAGTCAATATATATATCCGAGCAGAATACTGTTTTGATCTATCAAATGGCAATGTCGGAAATACTTGCTTTATTATAATATGTTCTTATATTCTGGCCTATACATTTGATCTATCATGAAATAAATGTTAATATACTCTGAATTGTTATCAAATAATATTAATGAAAAAATCAGGGAGTTTGCACTTAAGTGGAGATCAGATTGGGTTGGCATATAGTTATGAGGGGTCAATGGTATAACAAATTCATTGTGTCTAAACTTACAGAGATGCATGATGGAAGCAATGTACTGACATGAACAAAAAATAAAATCTATTCAACCCAAATGAATATTTATTCTAATGAAAATACATTTAGTTCAGGTTTTTAAAACAAATTTGCTATTTTGCTATTTCTATTCAAATTTCTAATGCATTACTTAAAAGAAGAGATGGTTAGTGTCTCTGATAATGGCAGAGATACCAACTAATCTGGAAAATGCATGAGGTGTATTATGTCATGAATTTAAGGATTTCATGAGAAGACAATTCAAATTTGAATGATACACACTGTAAAACCCAATGGCCGGTATTCCGATAGCGAAGTTTAAGTTAACCCTGGTCTAAATCTGTGGTTTAAGTATGGGTAGCCAAAAGTGCCAAACCTTCATTCACAAAGAATAATCGTTATGTCAACTGCTCTCTTTTCCCATGCTCTAATAATGAAGAAAACTATTCAGGTTTTCATTCCGAGACAGTTTTAAATAATATGAGTACCATATGTGCTGGTAAATTAAACATCGACTGTTATAGATTCAAGCCTCTTTTTGGCTTTCCGTAATTAAACCACAGGTTTAGACCAGGGTTAACTTAAACCTCGCTATCGGAATACGGGCCAATCACTTTGTCTCTCTCTCTCTTTGTCTCTCAATGGCTGAGAGTATGGTGTTTGTTGCCATCTGTGCTCTCAGGGTTTTTTTTCAGCTGTTGCATTATTCACATTTTAATTTCAACCTCATGCATATTCTGGAAGAGTTGGCATCTCTAAGAGCAAACCATATTAAATGCAAGAATAACTGGAAGATACACAGTTGTTTTTTATTTCCTTTTATTGCTTTATTTGCATAGAAAACATGTATATATAACTGCTCATAATAAAATTAACTTTAGAACAAAGTATATCAAATCATGAGAATGAAAGTTTACAAAGATCAAACCAAAACAATCTTTTTGTTTAAGTTCATTTGAAATTGAAACACATTTTTTCTGATCAACACAAATTGTCAGATTGTGTATCAAATCAACGATGATTAACTTCTCACATTGTTGGCAATCGTCCTGATGTTCCCCACAGCTGTTTCTAGTGGTGCACACGACTGGTTACCCTTTCATGTACTTGATAAATAACCTCTTTCACTGAGTTAGCAACCGAGAAAGGATCGCCAGCTATGCAAACAGCTTTATGAAGCACAACCCTGGTCTTGCAAAAAATTAATAAAAAATTTTTTTTTTAATATGAAAATGAATAAGAATAGTGCTAATATGAGGAATCTTTGCTTTATCATTTTTTTATGAAATTAAGAGCATTCAAAGAACAGAAATTATTTTATTCTGTCATTAAACAGTGATATTAATAACATGCCCATTTCAGAGATATAAGTCAAAAACTTGATATAGTACAAATTTGAAGTACAAGTATGAAGTGTTTTACAGGTTGTAAAGTTTGCAATTTGGGACTTGAAATTCATGACCTAAAACACAAATTTTGTGACCTGAGGCCCTGTAGCATAAAGGTTTGCAATTAATTGCCAATCTGATAGCGATTGATATCAATCGCAAGTCTATGGCAAATCATGTACTAAAGTTTGCAATTGATCGCAAAATCAAACAGCGATTAATCACAAACATTTATATTACGGGTCCCAAGTTCGGGTTTCATAAAGCTGTTCATTATATCATGCACAACTCTATAAATGACTGGTAACCCTTTCTCAGATGTAATTCAGCAATGGAAGATAACATTGAGTGCAGGGTATTTAGGTTACCAGTCCTTCTTAGAGTGGTGCAGATGTACAAACAGCTTTATGAAAAACAACCCAGAAACGTCAATCACAAACAAGATCTTAACTGCACGAGCATTTCTACAATAAATTGGCCAATGACCAATCAGATTGCTCTTTAGATCATAATTAGCGATTCATCTGAAAACACGGCCATGACCGCAATCTTTACGGTGCTCATGACCTATTGTTGAGCGTATAGGATTCCTGCTGTAACCCACAGTATCCACTGAGGAAAACACTGCCACATTCATAATCTGTGATATTTATTATGCAAAAATTGAAAAATATGATTAATTGAATGAAGCATTATTTCAAGAATATAATATAATATATTTAAAGATGATAACAAAATATTTGAAATTGTCTCTCTCTCGTTTTTGCATGCATCAACTTCACTTTATCCCAATTTCAGTACGACATATCTCAAATCTTTAACCTTATCAATAAAAAAGTAATTTTTGGCTATTCTGTATATTCAAATAAATATTCAAATTTCACGATACATTTTCTTATGCCAAGTTAAAGAATTCAGTTACCGGTACTTTGGTTTTATCTGAGGAAATGTTTCTAATAATAACAATAAAATCCTGCCTGTTGGTGCAATGTATTATAGGGTACCAAGTGAACATTTTTAGATGAAATTATCTGCTTTTTAAATCACATCAGCTGCCAATATATGTAAATATTTGGACACTGCACTTTTTGGCTTTTAAACAAGTACTCACACTTTATCCTCAACTATCCACAATTGTCCGTAACTGACCTTTAATATAATGCAAAATCATGTCACATGCCTGCGACATTCTGGAAATTTCATAACTTTGGGGTTTTGGTGCCAGGATCTTGCAATTTGCAGGAGTACAAGCATATACAGACAGTTCCTTATAGCTAACTCTTCGGCACCATTCTGCACTTGCTTATTTGTATTAGTGTAATCAAATCGGGACAGAGGCTTGCACAAAGTCTATTTTTTGCAACTTCATATTAGACACAATAAAAGACGTTATCTTATGACACATGAAGAAAATAAGAGCATAATATCTTTAAAAAAACTAATACACTCAAAATGTGGAAACGAATGAAATGATCATTACTGAGCAGATTATGCTTCATGAGACTGTGCAAGCTCTATGTAAGCTCTAAACACGACTCTGTGAAAAAATTTATTTCTGAGTTACACCAGAAATATGGTTGCCAGTCTTGCGTAGAGTCTTATACAAACAGCTTTATGAAACACAACCCTTGATAAATACTCTAAGAAATAGCTATATTGAGCTGTGTGGCTTTTAAAGAGTAACTGATGCACTAACTAAAATCTCTGAGACTGTATCTAATTAATGTTCTCATATGAACATTGAATTACAGATGCTTGACACAATGTTCAGTCCATTTATAGGCCCGGCATCTGTGGTGCTGGAGGCATTATTTGGCTTTCAAAAAAGTAGAATAAATTTATTAACAATTACACAAGTTTTCTTTTTAAATTCTATGTAAAGCTTGCTAGATTATCGCAGATTACCCAACCATGAATTTGGAGAGAAGAATGGTATTTTTGATCATTTCAAAATCATGATTTCATAACATTTTTATGAATTTTTATGGTAATTATACCACATAAAAGTCTCCTCTCTTTTTTATCAAAATTATGCTTATTTCTCTGAGAGGGTGGGAGCTAGGTCTGTTAAAGAGATATTCGCAGAAGTGACTATAAAAGTTGTATAACAAAGGAAATGTTTCTAATGAGTTGTAAACAATGTTCATTTTGCTTTCTAAAATGACAAAATAATTAGAGATTTTTTTAAACCACCACCAAAATCATTACTTTTTCATAGTCCATACACCTAATAGCAACTGGCAAGCAAAGGCTGAATATACTACCTGTACACAGGATGTCAGTTATCTTATGAATAAAATGCTGCTTTAAAATATTGCCTGCTGCAGGATGGCTAAGTATTTATCCTTCCTGATAAAGGTAGCACACATTCGAAAATTACAGTATAGTTCAGGCGAAATATGATGTGCATATATGCACCAAAGAAGAGTTTCATTATAAGTAGTGAAATTCAGATCAATCAGTCATTTATATGGAAGGATGGTTCCTGCTGCTTCTATCTTACAAGTTGAATGTATAGATCATTCCAGGGAAAAGATCGACTTCTTTTTAAATTTCATTTATCCAAAGCTCCAATTTTGAAGAGAGTTTCATTTCCTAAATGTTCAAGCAGTTCATCCTTGTACACGTATCTTGCTTTCCTGCATGACAAAAGTTTCCTATAACCAAGAGCGCTCCCATCTCGTCCATTGTCTTCCTCATTTTGGAGGAACAACACTTGTGGATTTGGTGCTATATAAATGGCATCACTATTATCATCAATTCATTTAATATAAATATAAGGTTTTATTTTGCAGAAAGTCTTGCCCTCAGAATGTAAAAGCACTTCACTTATAACACATAGTGTTAAATTTCTCTGCATTTAACATGCATATATTTCATCACTTTGGCAACACTCATCAATATTGGTCAAGGATCAACAGAGTAGTACTACTGCCAGCATTGTTCATCACATAGAACGTGCAATTGTTGGCATTTCTCAACAACTGTCAAAATCCTGCTGACAGGATATGGTCGCGCATTTTTAGTAGTGATAAGTAGTAAAACTCCATGGTACAATATGTCAAGCATCAAATTGCTTTAAACAGAGGCCATTTTGAAGATATCACATGCTTTATAACTCACATTAGTTTTTGTTGTTTTTTCAATAGAGATGATGTTTCTTGAAGAACAGTTTCTACCATGACATGATAAGCTCAATCCATCATGATGCTGCTTGGAAAGTAGCAGTTGCTTAGCAACCAATTCCATAATCACGAGAGGGCGAAGCTAAGATTTGTAGATTGCGAGATGAAGCAACTCATTCAGCAGACAAGAAAAGTCTCGAGTTTGTCATTGTTTAGCTAAATGATCTTCTTGGAGAATAGGAGTTGCTAGGCAACTGGATCCATCATCACGAGAGGGCGGAGCTTAGATTAGCAGATTGTGAGATGGATCGACTCATTCTTCGGACGAGAAAAGTTTTGAGTTTGCCTTTGCCTTTGACAGAAATGAAGCCTCTCGTCTCACAGGTGAACCCTAGCTGCATTAACACATCAGCAGTCTCCTCAGTCACCTGATCAAAATGAAAAGAAGAAATATTTGAATGGTTTTGCCATTCTTACAGTAAATTCTAATCCTGAAAGAATATGTATAAGATGCGTATATATGGGTAGAAAGTGACAGTAATTCTCCACAAATTACAACTTGTGGTTAGAAACCATTTGAAGATCCGATGTAGGGAATTATTAAAGGAAAATATAAATCGAAATCAACCATATTCCATATAATGGCAATTCAACAAGACATTAATAAATTGGAAACTTTATGAAGGGCCAAAATGCACAAATATCAGCTACAATATACAAACCCCAATCAAAACTGAGATTTTTCAATTGGATTTGAAGACAAAGTGTCAAAATCAATGTGATTTATATATTTTCATGAAAAAGTTCCTATTTTTGTTAGTAAATTACTGAAAAAACAGTGTCACTGTTAACATGGCTAATAAAACTAGTGATAACTATATACCAAGAATCTTGTAACGACGAGCTTCAATTGTATCATGTCATTTGAATGCAAGTGGTGTACCCTACATTTCATTCAACATTATTGAATGTTATTGAAAATTTTAACAGCGTAAGGTGGATAAGTTACCTGAATTTCACCGATCATCCCTGTTGTGTCCATTCTACTGGCCACATTGACTGTGTTTCCCCAGATATCATACTGTGGTTTCCTAGCTCCTATCACCCCAGCGACCACTGGTCCATGGTTGATACCTAGATATGATAATTAGACATAAAATAAAAGATGATGGAATGAATAACAATTAGTTTAGGGTAGAGACAATCAGGACAACTATCATCACCATCTTCACCATCATCATCATAGTCAGCATCATCATCTCCTTTGTTATCGGCATCTTCATTCTCATCATCTCCATCATCAGCAGCAGCCACACCTCCATTACCATCATCATCGTCATCATCATCATCATCACCATCATCATCATCATCACAGTTGTCATCATCAGCATCAGCATCATCATCATTAACATAATCAATACTATGATCATCCCCAAACTTACCAATTTTAAATCATTGAAGGCCTGTTTATTAAGCTTCTCAAACTTATCCTGAAGAGCCATTGCAAACTCAGTGAGGACACCAACATAGTACATAGACTGCATAATCTTAATCATTTTCACAATCATCATTGCCTTTATCATAATTATCTTCATGATCATCACCATCATTATCATCATTACCATTATCATCACCACCACCACCGTCACTACCATCATCATCATCATCATCTTCATCATCGTCACCACCACCACAACCACCACCACTGTCATCATCATCATCATCATCATTACCACCACCATCACCATCATCATCATCATCATCATCATCATCATCATCACCACCACCACCACCACCACCACCACCGCCACCGCCACCGCCACCACATACCACCACCGCGCACCACCACCCCTACCACCACCACCATCACCATCATCATCATCATCATCATCACCATCACCATCATCGTCATCATCACAATCATCATCACAATCATCACCATCACCATCACCATCACCATCACCACCACCACCTTCCCAGCTTTACCTATTCTAAGTTTGAAGTCATTGAAAGCCTGTTTATTAAGCTGCTCCAATTTGTCTTGAAGTGCCATAGCGAAATCAGTCAGGACACCAACATAGTACAACGACTGCTTTGTAGTAACACCTGACTCTGGTTGTTTCAGGCCCGCTGCTGACATGTATGTACTCCCGATGGTTTTGATCTTCTCTACACAACTGTACTTTGGCTTGGATAGTAGCTAAAATGGATTTTAAAACAAAACAATATAAATTTACATAGCGTATAAAAGTTTGGAAAACTCACTCACTTAAAAAAACATCAATAGCCTAATTTAACCAAAAAATAAAACAAGAGATCAATTCAAGTAAACAATATGCCCTTGCATAGACAAGGAGTCATTATCAAACAGTGCTCCTAATCAGGAGCCCAAAGAGAGAGGGTTAAAGTTTTGATAATTGATGCTTCTTTATACCTACTTCATAGCACCTTATTTTTCAAGGATTTCTAAAACACACAAAGACAAAAAAGAGATTGACAAAATAAAAAAAGATGTGATGGCTTCCAAACATTCTGCAAGGACTTGGTCAGAACCTTGTAGCTACTACATGTCTAAGCAAATAATAATCATATTTCTATCTCAAAGAGATTTATTTCATTCTTTTCTGTCATGTGTGGAACTTTCAAAGAATGCAATTAAAAAATATTCAAATATGTATATTTTTCTAAATCTTATTACTATTTTTTAAATTATCTTCAATTAAATTATGATCAATTTAACATAATGGATGATATTGCAATCCATTAACCCACTCAACATCCAAGTGGTATTTTTAATGTAAAAAAGCATATAATTTTAACAATCAAATTAGGCTACTTCCTAGCTTATTTTCAGTTGATTTCCATACAAAAATTAATATAAATCATGAAATATTGCTTATGTTAGTAAATAAAAATTATCAAATTTTCCCTGACATATTTTTTTCCAGACAAGCTATATACACACCTCATCGAAGTCAGCAATGATTTCGTTGAGAAGCCTCAGACACTCGAGGCCCTCATTATTCACATCTGTCTCCGTGTAAAACTCCTTGAAGTTCGGTATCGATGCAAACATGACTGCTATCAGGTTATAAGACTGGTGATACAGCTCCTAAAAAGAAAGGAAATGATCAAGAAATACTGTATAAGCCAATATTTTAGCGAACAGATATTTTCGCGATTTCAGACCAGTTTGACACCTCGGTGTGTTGTTATTTTCACTATCTTGACAGTGTTTGTACACAAATGAATGGGCAAAATAAGAGTGGAAATTTTCACGCATCCATAACCGCGAAATTAGCGAAAATAAAACGATCGTGAAAATTTCAGCTTATACAGTATATCTTAATTTGGAAAATTTACCATGAGCTCAATATTTAGCCATGATTATTTATGAATCGCAGAAACTTGTTGATAAATTACCTTTTGTTTATCACACATTACAAAATATGTATTATAGCAGAATAGGGTGGTGTTGTATAAACTGTACACCAACCATAATGCATGTTTCAACTTGCAATGAGGCCCCCTAAAACAACTGTTTTGATGCCCTCAGCCGACCAAATATCTGAAAATGGCATGACCTGAACTGTTCTCTCTCTTTTTTAATATCAAGGCACAATCATAAATAAACATGTGGAATACAACCTCAAAATCATTTTAGGTGATCTTTGGCTTTTAAGCTTTTAACTCCCTTCCAAGTTTTATTTCTTAGAGAATTGTGACTATAATAATAACAAACTTTTTCCAACTGAGTGACGCTTTTTTATTCAAAAATAGCATTCAAGGGCATCTAAACATTGGCCATGAGATATTTTTGTAGGTTTATCAACCTCTATCAAAGTAATTTAATATATGACTTTTTTAGTTATTGACATATTAAAAAAATTACAGAAAAAATGCTGAAAATGTAATTTTATTCCTGAAAACTCAAAAATGAATTATTGGGTGTCTACCTTCAAAAAATCCTTTTAAAAAATCTGTCTCTGTGGATTCATAATATGCTTTTTCTATTTTTTTATTTATTTATTACAAAACTAGATGAATCCTCGACCGCGCAAGGTCGAAATTTATGCCTCCGCCATCACGCAATCAGAAAGATATGTACAATGTACTGCTTGTTCCATGCCATCAGAAATCAAAAACATTTTACAAATTTTGGGCACTGCCACCTTTGACCCCATGAACCCAAAATCTCGCCAGTGCTTCGAATTCTTCACATGCTTAAACATAGATGAGCTACACACTGTAAGTTTGAAAGAAATTGGTTCAATTTTTCTGTTATAAGTGATCTATATCGGTTGACTTTGTACAAGTTTTCTGCCCAGTGACCTTTGACCTTTGACCCACTGAACCCAAAATCTATTCAATTCATCCTCACATGCTTATACATATTTGAGCCAAGTTTGGTCAAAATCTGTACATCAGTTATGAACTTATTGCAGTAACAAGCTATTTGGGGTAATTTTTACCAGGTTTTTGGCCCTGTGACCTTTGACCTTTGACCCATTGAACCCAAAATCTAATCAGTTCATCCTCACATGCTTATACATACTTGAGCCAAGTTTGGTTAAAATCCGTCAAGCGGTTCTGAACTTATCGCGGTAACAAGGTCCGGACGGATGGACGGACGCACGGACACACGGACGGACGGACGGACGGACGGACAACCCGAAAACATAATGCCTCCGGCACCACCTTGCGGTGGCGGAGGCATAAAGATAATTTGAATATACAAAAATAGTGGATATCCCATTTCATGCTCAAATATATATTACAAATCCATGCTCTTCAGATACATACCTATATAAAATAAGATAGTAAGAAAATATAGAAATTAAGTGAGAGTAAAAATCTAGGGTTGGTCAAATAAAACAAGGTATACAATGGAAGCTAAAGTGCCAATCCCAGTACAAATTTAGACATCTGCTATATTCTAAACAGATTGTGAACAAAATGATGCAAATAAATAAAACAAACATATCTTCTTTTCAAAGGAAATAAAAGACAAAGCAAAATATAACAAAGTTTTCACAAGATGGTCAAATGAAAAGGAAATAGAGAAAGAGAGAGAAAGCGGGAGGGGGAATAGAGAGAGAAACACAGAAGTGAAAACATGTGTTGAAATCATATCATGTACATGAACAACATTGTTCACAGTCTTGATGGAAAATAGCTTCTAGTGATAGCAGGCTTCTTACTGTGATTGAATAAATATAATACAATACAAAAACACAAAAGTGTATCATAGAATATATATACAGATTGCAAACATACAAACAAAATGCAATATGAGTATACAGTACAACAACATTTACGAGACCACATCTATAATTAAATCCAATTTTTGTGAACATTAAACTATCACAAATTTTGCACAGTAAACATTCTCAAACCTTTGATGCCAATATACAATTCATGAAACAGAAATACTTATTTGTTACTTTTGTGAAAGTTTCATGTTCTCAAAAATGTCGTTTTGCCTGCATTATCTAGTCTAAGATTGGAAATGTTGGAAATAAATAAAATAAATAAGGTGCAAGATCAAAGCAATATCAGTGAGCTGAGATGTTCTCAAAAATGCCTCTTTTTGTCTAGTCTAAAATTGGAAATAATGAAAAGAAATAAAGCAAATAGGTGAAATATTTGAAGCAATTTGAGTGAGCTGGCAGGATTGGGGTATACATAGAGTGCAGAACTCACATCACCACTGCTTCCCAGTAAGCCAGTCTTCCACAAAGAGAAATCTTGTGTAGGATCACCTAGGTACTGCATTAGATGGTAGGCGAATGGTAGATGAAATGACTCAATGCTAATGTGGAAATTAACATGAACTTAGTGTGCTTTCTATAGGAGATTGACAGTTTAATGGTAGGGTACATATGAAATTAATTGTAAGTCTATGAATAAATGTGTACCACAATAATTTGATTAATTTTCAAGTAATTCTAACTCTTTTATGATACAGGCCCCTGAAGGGCTCCAACAATAACATGGAACATACTAACGGTACATTGACCATTATGAAATGTGTTAGAAACCATGGTCTGTATTCCGATAGCAGGGTTTAACTTAACCCAGGTCCAAGTCATTGTCATCTAGACCATTGGTTTAACTTTAGAATAGACTGGGTCTAAATAACAATGGTTTAGGTTAATTTAAACCCCGCTATCGGAATACGAGCCACAGAGTTTGTTGTAAATATTGACTGATCTATTCCAGTTAAATGAAAAAAAAAATTGTTAAAAATCGAAAAAGAATTGTATGCAATATTAGCCTTTAGTAGTTCACAGAAAAGTCACAGGTGAATTCAAGATCCAGGCCTTAAAGAATCCACATGAAAATGTTATAGCATTTTTTAATTTCTGCATTGAACCCTGCTTCCTGTCATCTTAGATATACTGGTTAGTTACACAAAATTATTGAGGGAGTCAGCGAAAATAAAACAAACAAATGAATGATTAAAACAATGAAAATGAAGAGTATCCACAGAAGTCTGAAAAAGGAATTTCGTGAATTTTCCATGACTAAATTTCTGCTTTCCCTGACTTCCTTTCTAGCATGATTTCCAAATCACACACGTTATGATGATGAACACTAATTATGATAGCAGAATATGGTTACAGATAATGAGAGTTGCAAGACACAAGTTGGAAAGCTGCCATAGCCAAGAGATTAATGCAATGCCGTGGCTTTTCACAAATTTTCCAAATTCCCAGACTTTCCATGGCAATAAATTTTTCATGAATTTTCAAAGACTGTGGGAACAGTGAAAGGAGTTTGCCATCTGCATATGCCATTTTCCAAGATTCCAACAATCTCATTTATTAAACATTTTCTGTAGACAACAGAAACTAGGGGTCAAAAACTAAAGTCAATATTCATGTCATCTCCATTACACATAAGTTACCTATACTTACATCACTATCATTCTTCGCTTGACAAAATGCCGTGCTATTTGACTTCTTAGCATGTTCTCCAAAAGGGCTTTATAGAGAGATTCCATTGTTTCTACTTCCCCCTCTCAAGTGTTAGTGATAAAAAATGATTTTTTTTTTCTATCCTGTACCACAAACAAATTCTTAAAAAATGAGACATTTCTTGTTATACTTACATCACTCTTCATTCTTTGCTTGAAAAATGTTGTGCTACATGACTCGTTGCCAAATGTTAGTAATCAGAAATCTAAATTCAGTCTTCTACCCAAAAACACATTCTATGAAAAATGAAACATTTCTATCTATACTTACATCACTCTTCATTCTTTGCTTGACAAAATGCTGTGCTACATGACTTGGTAACATATTCTCCAGTAAGACTTTATTGAGAGATTCCATCGTTTCTACTTCCTCCCTCTCAACACGGTACTTCATCTGCCACAAGAAGCCCAGGCGTGCTGTGTACTCTATCTAAAAAATTGGATTTTGATAAGGGGAGGAGATGTACAAAATGTAACAGCAATTGGAATGTGATAATAAAATTTTATTTCATATTGAATAACTACACATGGAAAAGTGTACAGTAAACACATATATTTTGGTGAGTATTATACTTTTGCAAGATTAACAAAGAGCACAAAAAATGTTTAAAAATTGCGCAAGAAGGTTGAGCTATGTTTACTGTTCAAACAATACACCTAGACTGTAATTGCAACGGCTTTCAAAAATGCCTAAATCTAGTGAGTTCCTTTTTCACAAAAAAAATTCTGGAAATACAGTATCATTGAAAAATATGATATGAATTCTGAACCACATGAAGTCATACTTTCAATGGTATGTTTCTTCATTATTGGAATGGTGGCAGCAGTGGCATATGAACCTATATCATTGAAATGACTGGTGTTTCTTCAATATTGGTATGGAGGCAGCAGTGGGATATGAACCCATGTCATTGAAATGACTGGTGTGTTTCTTCAACATTGGTACGGTGGCAGCAGTGGGATACCAGCCTATACCATTGAAATGACTGGTGTTTTTTTTAGATTTGAATGGTGACAGTGGCAGTGTAATATGAATCTAATAGAGGAGGCGCCGTGGTGTAGTGGTCATGACTCTCACCTTTCAACCAGAGGGTCGTAGGTTCGAGTCCCACCCATGGCGTTAATTTCCTTCAGCAAGAAATTCATCCACATTGTGCTGCACTCAACTCGGGTGAGGTGAATGGGTACCTGGTATGAATATTTATTCCTTGAAATGCCAAGTGCGTTGCGCTGGTGGCTGCCGGGCTAAAGCCAGGGTAATAATGCTGCAATTGTAGAGCACTTAGGGAATTTCCATAAATTGATAAGCGCCATATAAAAGCCGTTCATTATTATTATTATCAATAAGATGGATTCTGCATGAGCTCAACCAATGAAGGCCAAATTATAAGAAACATAATTTTACAAAAATAAATCGAACTACTTCCTCAAATTTGCAACATTGGAACTTTTATTCACTTCCTCAGTATCATAATTGAACACAATCCCACTCTAATTCATTTAATGCACATTTATAGTAAAAAAGAAACAACCAAGTAAGAAGGAAAACAGTGAGTTATCTAAAATGTTTACAAAACATTGTAAATCTAAAATTGTTCATTATTTAATTCCCCTCTTTTCATTACAAAATTCCATGCACGAAACACAATATAGTTACAACATTCATGTTGGACCTTTGAATCAATGATTTTTACATGAATAATTATTGTTTTACAAAATTTGTGTTTATGTTTTCTTAACCCATTGACTACGGATACTGTTTAATCCCTGCACAAAGTCAATGCGAATTACAAAATTCAGTAGTCAGCAGGTAAGATGGTTGAGATTTATTACAGATAGAGATAAAAGATGATAAATAAGACTTACTCTTCTATCTATGAGTACAAGCATGATCACCAGGAGAACAAGCTGAACCGTCACCAGTATTCTTGTTGGGATATAGTGATGAAATCTAGGCAACAAAATTAAAGAAATTTACATAATGGTGACAGGAAATCATAACTTGTATGCAGCATGGTGGTTTATTAATTACTATTCCTTTAAGACATAAGTATTCAGCTTTAAAGGCTTTTAAAATGTGTATGTGACTTTAGAAATATATAGTTTTTTAGTAACTCAGTAATTAACAGAAAGTAATAATTTTTTAAAATAATAGTTTGCCATCACACCAAGAGTAAAAACAAAAAAACTAAAGAGTCATGAGGTTTAACAATAATCTAAACCAAAATATACACTTACAACCAGAGTGCTTAATTCAATTATCGTTTTCTGTGTAGCATATCCATGCCAACCCTGTGAAACACATAGTGATTATTAGATAAAAACAAGATAAGTCCTGGCCCAAAAATGAATGCTTTAACCAAAACTCAATCAACAAAAACACTAGAGTTCTAAACTTACTCTTCTTTGTAGAACATTTCCACATCAGCACAGTCAAACACAGAATGATGGGTGTAGTGTAACAGGATTGAGTTTGCCACAAGACCGAGTACCATGATAAAGGCTTTAACACTAACACCAACTTGCAGGAATAGAAGACAGGTCTGCAGTGCTAGCATGCTACACAGTGGGTATATCTGGAATCATGAAGAAACTAGATGAATCCTCGACCGCGCACGGTCAAAATTTATGCCTCCGCCATCACGCAATCAGAAAGATATGTACGGCTTGTTCCATGCCATCAGAAATCAAAAACATTTTACAAATT
>BQKZ01003635.1:4350-18710 GCA_036244855.1 Temnopleurus reevesii
CATTTAAACTTACCGTATTTCCGTATCGGCAACCTCTGAATACATTGCGTTAATCTGTGTGATGTTTTCTTTACGCAAGTCTGACAGCGTCCATCGGCCCTCGCCTGTCATGATGAAACCAGGCGCCTTCTCTCGGATGTAATCTCTATCCAAACTCCCTAACCACCAAACCTACAAACAGATAAATGAGATTATCATTTGTTGACTGGTTGTCTACATTTCAAAGTCAAGCCTGCATTATCGGACATCTCATTGTGAGAACAAGGGACAAAGAATTTAGACAATTTAAATGTCTAGTCTGCCAGAACAGACCCTTGGGTTTCGTTGTGCGCATACACAGAGAGTGATACAGGGTATGCATTGTGTGAGGATAGAGCAATGCTGTATGTGGTGATGTAGTCACACAATGCATACCCTGTATCATGCTCTGCGAATACACACACCGAAAGTCTAGGGTATGTGCTTTCAAACTAGTAAATGTAATTCAAGCATTCAAAATGGCTATATACGGACAAATGAAATTACCTTCCCTCTCATTCTGCACTAAAATATAAAACAGGTGTTACACCTGTTCAGTGAATTAATATGGAAGCTATTTTACTTTGGTTTTATGAAGCTATCGTGAAGGCTTGAAAGAACTTGCTCACTTTGTACAATTCCTATCCCCTTCTGCACACAGTCCTTATTCAGAATGATTACTCATGAATTCCTGTACCTAGCGTTCTCTGAAATGCAACACCTGGGATACATTCCACAAAACTTTTTGTCAAAACACTTTGGCAACCATTTTGCCAGAATTCATTGGAAAAGGTGTTATGCAATGGCCACCTGGGAGGTGTTTCACCAAGATAAGAAGGACTTTACGCACGACTTTACGTTCGACTGGTACTCCTTCTTGTGCGTAAGGGTTCACATTATTACGCGCATTCAGTGCAAGAACTGATACCAGTCGAACGTAAAGTCGTGCGTAACTTTAAGAACGACTTGGTGAAACACCGCCCAGGATTGTGATTTAGAAGGCTGTGAGTAGAGTACGCATGACTCTATGAACAACTGGTGACCCTTTTTTGCACTCAATGACAAGTCCTATGGTGATGAGTTAATAGCCTTGAAGGGGTCACCATTCCAGTTCTATACTTTTATAATAATAATAATAATAATAACACGTTGCTTATATAGCGCATATCACTGCCATTGCGTCTCTATGCGCTTAAAGAAATGAAAAGTAGGAGATTGAAGATGCCATTCAATTGGGACAAAGTCATTTATAGCGCTTTTTGAATTGATAGGTTTTCAAGGAGGATTTAAACTTTGGTATTGTGGGTGAGTTTTGGGATATTGTTCCAGAGTGACGAAGCAGCATGAGAAATTGACCGCTCTCCATAAAACTTTGTATGCACGTTAGAGGTATTTCTGAGTCGATCTGAGATTTCGGGGAGGATCATACTTCACTAAAGTTTCACATAGGTAATCTGGGGCTGTGGAATTAAGACATTGAATGCCTGTTCAGCATCTTCATGAAGAGCACTTTTATGAAGTGGTGCTTTAACAAGGAATTGTGTTTTCATGATCTTACATACCCATTACTAAAAATTAATGTAATAAATTTTGAAGGAATAGATTACATTAAAGAAAAAAATTATTCAGGAAAATCGTGCCTATAGCATCAGGTACCTTGACAGTTTAGCCCTAAAAGGTTCCTGCTATGAATACTTTAAGATAAAGTGAAGTGCATTTTTGCTGCTTAATTCCCATCTGGATGGTGGATTCCACAACAACTCCATCGCAGTATCAATGAATAAGTTCAACATTAGTTACTGAATTACATATGAGAATTCACTGTGAGACTTTCAGACTTGCGAATTGGTATCTGATTAGCCCACCATTCAGCGGAAGTCAATCACAATCAATCTCAGGAAGCATACTGTAAGTTAGGGGGTGTTGTTCAAAAGTTGCAATTGATCGCAAATCAACTGCAAATCAGTTGTGAATTGTAACACGCATTTTCATTCGCATATGGTACACGCTTTTAAGAAGACGCAAATGAAACAATGATTTTGATTGGTGCTTTTCGATCAACTGCAACTTGTGATCAATTGCAACTTTTGAACAACACCCCCTTAGTGTGAAAGTCTGACAGGTAATTAAAAATATGATTGTGTAATGAAGAATTTATTCATCGATAATTCATCTCTACCAATCAGATGAGCCTCTTTCAGTATGGAAAATTATCTGGTAGAACAAGTCAGACACAAATGATTTGTTATGATACAAAGCGCCTGAGCACTCTGCAGAGTGGATATGTGCACTATATAAATTGCATCTATTATTATAATCATTATTATTATTAACCTTGATTGAATTGATAACTTTTTGGAAAGTAAGTAAGCGCACCTGATCCTGCCTAATTCCCGTCTGAAGAATGGTATCCACGACGACCTCCGTTACATTTTTGATTGGGTGATCATCTGGCGGATAAAACAAGTCAAACACCACAGACTTGTTATGCTTGATAGCAAGCTCCATGAGTTCTGTGAGAGAGAGGATCCGTTGATCGTCAAACTGCTCCCGTGTCGCTCTGGGTATCGAACTCCCCGTGTGGTATGGGTCTTTCTGTATAGGTCATTAAATGAGAGAGAAAATTCGTCATGATTAAAGGGACTTAATTTGGGATACAATAATTAAACTGATTATAATTTCAAATGGCATTGAAATGACAGTTTGGTAGGTATCTTTCTTATTATTATGTATTTACATGTCTTTCTGAACCCTATGTATTTATGTGTATTGTTATTTATTGCTTGTAAAAATTTAAATCATTATTCATATACATTATAAATTAAAGCCAGTGGAAACAAAATTTGTGTGCATTTTTGCATGAACCAATAAAGTATCTTGTATCTTTCTCAAGAGATGACCGAAAATGAGAAAGAAAATGTGATAATAAAAGTGGAGTATATCTAGGACATAAAAACTAAATTAAAATAAAAATGTTTTTATTATAAAAAGCAAAATGTGGTATGGGTCTATCTGTAGAGATTTTTTTACGAAAGAAGAAAGAAAGAGGTGACTGGATGTCATGGAATGACATAGGCATAAATATCTACAGGGAAAAACTATAAATTGAAAAACTAACCTTTAAAAACCAAGAACCAGCATCAAGCTGTTTTAATTCATCCCATGTAAAGGTGTCTGCACTTGCATGAGTTCTGTTAGGGAAAACCGACGCAACGTTTGTCGTCCTCTCTAGCGTGTTGTCATGCATTAAGAATGGAACCCCATCCGAACTACAAGAAAGGAGAAAACAAAAGATGTTCAAAAAAATTCAATGAAACCCATGAGCGTGTATTTTAGTAGAAATAGTAAATTTGAGGTAAAACCAAGACGTAGCATGTAAAAATAAGTATATTGTGTGAATGACTTGAATAAGCTGGAATATGCAGATGTCTGTAAGTACCATAAACTTTTTTTTTACAATTATTATTTAATCTTACATACTCTTTGAAATATTGTGGTACAAAACAAAATGTACCGGTTCAGGATGAAAATGAGTTGTTGAACATTTAGCCAACGGTACTACACTCCTCTAAATGTCCATCATCCCTATTCCATAACTACCAAACCCGAAAAAAAAACACCAAAAAACAATCTGCTTTGAAAATCAATTTGGCTGAGGCGTCGTGGTGTGCGCCTGAAATCAAGCTGTTCGGGACGGTCATAGACTTGGGTTAGTTCCTGCCTGTGGGTTTGAAGCCTGGTCACATACCGTCTTTCGGATGGAGACGTTAAGATGGCAATCCTTTTTCTCTCTTCTTCTTCTGGCGTAAATATTCAAATTTGAATGATACACGCCTCTAAAATACATCCTTTCGTTTTTTTTCCTTGTAATTCAAAATTTCCTATTCACTACTGCAGACAAATTTGCCAAAAAAATCAGAATAAAAGTTTGAAATGAGGCCAAAATGTCAATTATTCTTGTGCAAATCGGAAAACTGATATTTTTAATGTATAAAAAAGAGTTATCTGGTACAATTTGCAAGTCTAGAGCTTTAGGAATATATGCTTTATGAGTGCTGATCTATTTTGGGGGTAGTAAATGTTTATCTTTTTCTGTTATACTTTGAAGATATTCTCCCTTCAAAGGTATCAAGAGGCTCACCCGTTAAGAGGTGATATAACAAATGCTATTAATGATTTATAAACACAGCAGTATAGAGTGTGCACCCCTTTATGGGCCGTTGGCGACAATATTGAATAAATTCTATCTATCATTACGTCACCCAGCGGCTTAATCACAAACCTTTTAACCCTAATCAGGCCAAAGGGGGGGGGGGATGAAATCCACCCCCCCTCAACATTTCGTAAAATATCTCCCTAAGTATCGCGCACATTTTTAGACCAAAATCACTGCGCTCGTGTATACCGTTTTTGTGCCACGCCCATTTGAAAAAGATTTGTCAGCCCCAAAATTGCTAAAATACTTGATTTTGTGTACAAAGTCAATGCAAATTGTGTTTTCAGTAAAATATCATAAAAAGTTGAATAATTTGAGTTTTAATGGCTCAAATTAATTTATTTTGCATCATTATGCCTCAAATAATGTCTGCACAAATATCAGTAAAAAAACAACAAAAATAAAAGGTAAAAAACAAGGAAATACATAAGAAATTCATAAAACAATGAAAGACATAAGAAAATGATTAGAGATTTGATTAGTGATTAAGAGCCCAAAACTTATTTTATGCATAAATTAGCATATCTAATTATTTCAAAAATTCTAATGAAAAAGTAATCATAAATTCTGGTAGAGTACGCCACAAGCATCATGCGTGCCGATTTTCGTCGCGATTGCGCATTCTACAGCCAAGATCTGAAGGAGGGGGTGGAATCCACCCCCCTGGATGTAACATAGCCAAAAAAGGTTGGCCTGATTAGGGTAAATGATTCATACATTACCTTATTCTGACGTCACTTTCAAATCCAAAAATGCTGTTATTTACTGCTGTCTCAAAAGATATCTTGGTATTCTCTGGAGCAATCTGTAAAGTAAATGAAAAAGAAAAAGATAAAAACAGATATTAATGAAGTGTTACATTACTAACATCTTCTAATCCATGTATTCTCATTCTGTTATTTCTGTACATGTATGCATTTGTTGACCTGTTCTGTATTTCTTCTACCTTCTCTAAAATTCGCTTTGAATCTTACGAAACGGTGCTTTATAAATGGAAATTATTATTATCATAATTCTTCAAATTAAAGGTATAGATTCGTAATGGTCGATATACAGAAAAAGATGTGAAACGAGCTGATGTATTCACAAAAAAAAAAAAAAAAAAAAAAAAAAAAGAAAAGAGAAAATGAATATATAAAATAAAACAAAAACAAAACTGAAATAAATGAATAATGTTGGCTGTACATGTCAATGACGTTCAAATGAATAAATTCCATGCCTAAATATATCTGTGTATAAAATTAGAAGCAGTGTTTTGCTCGTATTCTTGTGTATTTTACGTGGAACACGTCAATCAGCCATTATTCCTACGGTGTGCTCAGTGCGTTCGCATGGGAGAGCATCGGCTCGGAATGGGCGGAGCAATCGGTGGTATTGTCTGTGGTGTGTGAGTTCGCATTCATTTTGTATGTGAAGCATGTTGTGTAAAAGAGAACAACCACAGCATCATGCTTTATTTTGCGATATTTAAGCCATTTCTAGGTCAATTTCGTTCAAACAAATTCGAACGTGCTCTAATTTACTATTGAAAAACTGCATTATGGTAATAATTTTACTGCAGCTCACAAACTAGTTAAATATCTGAAGCGCCATCCTCCCAAAACTAGTCTATCGGTTTAATAATCAAGGACCAAAATCTCAGGGGTGATTATCCAAGGGGTGATTAAATTACAGATAATCTCTGTCACGATGTATCAAACCGCATCTCAGGTAAAATATGAAACAAATTGGACAAAGTGTCTACAACTCTCACCTGAATAAATGGAAGTTCAATCCAATCCAATTCTTCAGCAATCAATAAAATAATTTATTCTTATGGTGTTCATATAAGAAATAAGAAATAAGAAATAAAATAGATTGAAAAATTCAGTCTAAAAAAATAAAAAATAGAAGGATAGAATGAACTGCAAACATGAGGCCTAAAAGAGTAACTCTAATCATAACTCCCATGAGTGCAAATTTCTACAAGGATAAGGGGGTGTTGCTCAAAAGTTGCAATTGATCACAAGTTGCAGTTGATTCGTACGCGCCAACCAAAAATCATTGTTTCATGCGCGTCTTTTTAAATGCGCACACCAGTGCCAATTATTATGCGCGTTATAATTTGCAAAGTTGCATTTGATTTGCAGTTGATTTTGAGCAACACCCCCTAAGACTGCAAAATTCAGAAAAATCAAACCACTGCAAGAATTTCAGCTTGTACAATGCTTATTTGAATCAATCAGATGAATCCATGTTGGCATGTGATTGAAAAACAGTTGCTTCAATTCACAACTACAAGATATTCATCTGATTTCTAATGATTGTATGGATCATGTCGGATTTATAATGAGGTAAAATAATTAGATTACAAATTCAGGAAATTCCACATGGAAACGTTGGAAAGTTTTCCTTCCACCCCTCGGACATGATGAGCGAGAAGAGTCACCTGAATTGGGAATTCATTCAAGCTCATGAAAGTCTTGCTCTGTTTTGTGCTAAATATATAACTTGTTTTTTAAAGCACAGCTTAATATGCAAATATCATGAAATAATAGTAATAATGAACAGCTTTTATATACATGTAGCGCTTATCAACTCTTTATGAGAATTTCCTGAGCGCTCTAAAATTGCAGCATTATTACCCTGGCTTTAGAAGTGCAGCTATTAGGCACATAAGCTTTTTCAAGGAATAAATTCCTACCAGGTATCCATTCACCTCACCTGGGTTGAGTGCAGCACACTGTGGATGAGTTTCTGGCTGAAGGAAATTAACGCCATGGGTGGGATTTGAACCTACGTCCCTCTGGTTGAAAGGCGAGAGTCAGAACGTCTACAACATGAAACTTCACAGGATTAAATCCTACTCATACAAATAGTTGCATTGATTATGTATAGAATAGTCATTGGTTCTGCAGATTTGCAATACAACCCAATCCTAATGTTCTATGAAAATATCTAAAGTCCTCAGTTTATTCAAAAGGCGGCGATTCGTCATGATTTAAAAACAACTGGTACCTGTTCTTGTGCTCAATGATCCATATTACACATAGTCAACGCAAGAACTGATACCAGTCCGTCTTCAAGTCATTCTTCTTTCGTAACTTGGTGTAACACCAAATGGATTCGCTGCGTAAATTTTAAAGAAGTCGGTCAGATAAATTCTACAAATCTTACTTCATCTGCTCCTCTATGACCCATCAGTTTTGGTTTAGGGGGGAGCTCGATCTTCTCAGCGACGCACGGCACATCCATGAAGAGAGGGATGAGATAAAAGAATAGCATAATGGCGATGTAGGAGACAAGTAGCACTCCTTTTACAACTGTGGAAGAGAGGAAAAAGAAAACTGTAAACTATAAACTATTGACAAAAATTATCTTAAGTTTAAGACAACCTTCTTAAATTTTGTCTTTGAAACTGATTTTCCAATATTTTTAACATTTAAAGCAACTTTTCTGAACTAAGACAAGGAAAGCATGTCGGCGGTGTAGGAGACGAGCAGCTCTCCTTTTACAACTGTACAGAGAGAGAAAAGATTGTGCCATTAAAAAAAATAGCATTAGTCAGCATGTAAGAATACATTTTTTTGAGAAATAACACTTAAAGATAGGACTAGAAAGTCAATGAACATCTGATTATAACATGTTTTTCTATGATTGACTGTGTTTTTTTAATTGCACAAAAAGAAAAAAGTTCATGTAAGGTTATTTTCAGACGGCCTGTCTTTTGAGGCCAGCGATACAACTGTTTTCTTTGTCTCATGTTGGAAAATTTGTTGGAAAATTTGATGAAAAAAAAAATCCAAACCTGATTTGTCTGTTCTGTACCATAGTCCTGCAAATGGCCACGTTAACGTTGTGAGAACAACAACTAAAACAATTTGAAGAATCGGTGATTTTTGTCTATGCTGAGGAAAGATCTTAAGCTCTGCGATGCAGAAAAATAAAATAGGACTGAAAAGTCAAGGAACATCTGAAAATGATTTTTCTGGTTGCATTCACATGTTTTTTCTATGAATTTAGTGTGATACATTTTATGCAAAAAATAATACAAAGATGGGACTAAAAAATAAAAAGTCAACAAACATCTGAAAATGACTTAGGGTTGCATTTCACATGTTTTCCTATGATTTTACTGTGAATTTACTTCGAGAGAAAAGTAGACAAAAAAGTTGACGTTAGGTAATTTTCAGATGGCTAGTCAGTTGAGGGCAACTAATTTTTATTTTTATTTTTTATTTATTTATTTATTTTTATTTTATTTATTTATTTATTTATTTTTTTTTTTTGGGGGGGGTTAATGCTGAATAATTTGACATAAAATAGCTAACCTGATTTGTCTGTTCTGTACCATAGTCCTGCAAATGGCCACGTTAACGTTGTGAGAACAACAACTAAAACAATTTGAAGAATCGGTGATGTGACCTGGAGATAAGAGAAAAAAAAAGAAAGAAAAATGAGATATTTTTTTCATCATAATGTAAAACTAAACCTAGTACCTGTTTCATGGAGCTGTTTAAGATGCACATGACTCATGATTCATTGAGTGAAAGGAGTCATCATCAGTCGTCCACAAAGAGGAATTGTGTGTACATGTACCTCTATGAAAAGCTTTCTGAAACAGGCACCTTTGTTAAACACATCTACATGTACTTCTACTTCTATTTCTACTTCTACGTCGATACTCATCGAACGCCTGTTCAGCATCTTAATGAGGAGCACTTTTATAGGGTGGTGCTTTAAAAAGGAAATGTGTTTAGTGCTCTTTTGGCCATATCTTTTTGTTTGTATTTGAGCACAATTACACAAGCAGCTTGAACAAAAAAAAAACCATAACAACTTACCAACCTAGTAATAAATTTCAATCAAATAAGAATATTTTCATTATATCCTTTTTTGTTTGGCTATTGTTGAATAAAAGCAATCATACAAAACAATAATACACACCAAAATTTTATCAGTGTATTTTTAGTCATACATATAGTTTTGTATGTTTTAGCATTATTTTGTAAAATAATACGCGGTTCAGCCTTTGCCTGCCAGGATGTTTTAGTGATCAATAAATAAACTATTTCTATCTATTATGAAAAGCGTGGATGGCCAGGAAAAGAAAATGCAAAATTAGTTTCCATGACCGGCTGGTCTTCCTTCCCGCTCCAACCAAGTTCAAAATTAATTGTACTACCATGTGTACCCCCAAAATTTAGATTTTTGTCATTGATAGATTTTCCAATACCTTTAAAAATCAAAATATCTAATAGGATGAAAATACATGTATGACTTGTTACCTAAATTCGACAATGAGAGCCATTTTCTGTAACCAGTGAACCAAATTAATTGTGGTTTTCTGTAAAATGAAGGTTTCGGGTAATAGTTTCATTCTCTTAAATATCAATTAGAATTGTTAATCATTATTATCAATGATAAAGTTATCGATGTAAAAATTTCGAGAAATTCTTTTTGGAACACACTGTATAGTATCGTTAGAGTATTTGTAATATATTTATATTGCAAAGTACATGTAGCTGCAGATATAGCAGTAATTAATTAGGAACCTAATGGGGAGGGTGGTTGGGGGCAGGGGGGCACACAATATTATATAAGTATAGTATTTGTAATAGCTTTGATATTGAAAATTTGCTGCAGATATACATAGCAGTAATTAATTAGGAACCTAATGACATTTAGGATACAAAAATCATCATCTGCATGATAGATGCTCAGTCATTTGGGTAATTGCTTTGAAATGATATTTGATAATGGCGAAAGAAAGCCCTAGGTCATGGTATATTGGATGTTAATAAACAAAGGGAAACTATTGAAAATAATGTGCTTTACTGATAATGATAGGGCATATATCAATGATTGGGCTAGTGAGATGGGGGAAGTGGGGATGGGGACTGGGGGTGAACGGGAGAGCAAGGATTAAAGGGGAGAGGAGGCGGGAGGGGAAAAGTGGAGACAAAAAGAATGAGAAGAAGGAAAGGAATGGAATAGAGAGGAGAACAAGTGAGGAGAAAAAGAGAGGAGAAGAGAGGAAGAACAGAAGGTGGGGAGGGCAGGGAGAAGGAAGAATTTGAGGAAGGGATGGGAAAGAACTGAGAGGAGGGTGGGAAGTGGCAGAGGATGGGAAAAGGAGGAAGCCAGAAAGAAAGAAAAAACTTTACAGAGGAGGGGAAGGTAACGAAGAAGATGACAGGGGACCGGAAGTAGAATGTTTGGGGGGGGGGGGGGAAGAGGTGGAGAAAACAACTTAAACATTGGCCATGATGCAATTAACGTTGAGGAGATGAAAAGCAAACACTTTCATAAGAAATATTCACATCCTTTGTAGCTCAGATAAACTTTTACCCCTTACCACAAAGACATATTCATCATAACCATCAAAACAACATAAAGCCAAAGCCATCAATAATCTCCGTGTTCGCAGACCTGACACGATTTTTCAAATCTAATTAAAGCTCCATTGTGAGCAGTTTAACTGCATCAACATGGATGATACAACATCAAAAGCCTGCTTAATGAAATCAATACCTAACCGACGTAAACTGTTTGGCAACACCGCCATAGCATCGGATGTTTGTGCCAAGAAAATATCGAGCATGACCTTTGCAGTGGAAAAAGGAACATGTTAGAAACAAGCATGTTCACCGAGATTAATGTTCACAGAGATTAATCTTTGGAGAACATTATGGTCCCTGCACATAGTAGAATGAAGACAATAAGCCTACAAAAACATCTCTTGGTTATCATCTACTGACTATTTTATAAAAATCACCTAATTTGGAATCATAACTTGAAATACCCTTGTATGAATTTTTCTTACTTGCAATGTTCTTTAATTCTAACTTTTGAAGATGAATACAAATTCTACTTCATGAACTAGAAATCAACGGACAACCATTTCAATCCAATTTCAATTTCTTTAAGTAAACTCATGTTGCTCACAACTAAAAATGTTACATATTACAATGCAGGCCGTAGAATACAGGAGTGACATCAAATTTTCAGATTTTCTATGGAAAATAGCTTTTATAGGTATGGATAACAAATGCTACCTTATATTATATTAAAATAGAAAAGACATTTCTATATCTACAACAAATGTCATCACAATTCCATGTTTTAATCACATATTTTTGTTTAAGGACAGGGTGGAAATTGATATGGGGCTCGTCGCGACAAAAGGGCCCTTAAGCTGTTTACGCGTACGCGGTAAAACTCTGCGCGGTGGCGTGACGTCACAATGAGCTGAACAGGGGAATGGAAAGAGCTAGGTTTAGTACCCAGGCGTAATGNTTGTGCAAACTGGAACACAAAATATACCCCTTGACTATTTAAACAATATTCTACTGCATCAACTATATCCAAATTAAACAATTTGGTAGTTATTGGGTTAATGCCACTTAAGTGACAAATCTTTTAGCAAAATAAACCATTATTGGTTATCCAAGGGAATGAGTGATTGGGTTGATTCATGAGTTATAACTGACAGACAAAGGAAGAATTAAATATTTATAAATACATGTTATGTGTATGAGTCATTTCACTATTCATTTCATTATAAAGTAAGATATCAAAAGCCAAAAAATAGAAAAAAAATCTGGCAAGCGAGTGCAGTAATTTTTATGCCATACTTTATTGCAAGAAGTAAATTTTCATCACATCCCCCATCTCTATCATTTTCCATTTCTTTAAGTTACATGTATTTTGTATAACATCCTTCCTCCCCTCCCCTGTCCCATCATATTCTCTCATCTTCCCTCTCCTATACATCTCATATTTTCTGGCTTCTCTTCTCATCCCTCTCCTTCATTTTCATTCTTTTTACCCTTCTCCTTGCCTCACGTCTCCTCGTTTCCTTTTACTTATCTTCTATCCTCTAACCTTCCCTTTCCTCTCTATTTTCTTCCTTCTTATCTCATCCTCTCTCCTCTATTTTCATTTCTTTTCTTACCTCTCTCCATTTTTACCCCTCTCACCCCCAACCCTCCCTCCATGCAAGCTTCCCTTCTCCTTGCCTCACTTCTCTTTGTTTCTTTTTACTTCTCTTCTATCCTCTCACCTGCCGTCTCCTCTCCATCTTCTATTTCATATCTTCTTTCCTTATCCCCTCTCCTTCATTCTCAATCTTTTTACCCCTCTCACCCTATCCCTCCCTCCTTGCAAGCTACCCTTCTCTTTGCCTCACCTCTCTTCTGTCATTTTTACTTCTCTTCTATCCTCTCACCTTCCCTCTCCTCTCCATCTCCTATTTTCTTTCTTCTCTTCTCACCCCTCTCCTTCATTCTTGATCTTTTTACCCCTCTCATCCTCCTCCATCCTTCCCTCCATTTAAGCTTCCTTTCTCATTGCCTTACTTCTCTTCGTTTCTTTTTACTTCTCTTCTATCCTATCCTATCTTTTCTTCTCCATAGGGCATATATCTAATGAAGTATTGATCTCAACTTTGCGTGTGATTTTCCAAGTCAAATTGATTTTCCAAGTTAAGAATTCCTGTCTGACTGGCTCAGTAAGGGGCCTCAAAGACATGACCAATAAATTAAATCTGTTTCTCATTTACAAAATATGAAAATGAGGGAAAAAATTAAATAAATTTTCTGCACAGCTGTTATGAGATTTCCTTACTAATTGGAGGGAAATGAGCAGGACTTCACATCGTTCTGCTTTTAGGGCATTAGTGTTGCAAAATATAAGTGCAAATGGAATCTGGGTTAAAGTGGAAATTTGAAATATATTTATTTTGGTTCTGATAACCTAACAGCAAAAATCATTACATACTATGGATCAGAATTTTCTAAACAGAGGATATATTTGATATTCCATCTATCATTCATTAGTGTGGATGTGTGATTCGTTGTTTTATTCCACTGTTTCTGTCATTTCAGTACTGATTGAGCAATCTAGTCATTTTATAATATTTGTTTTACTGAGTATATTGAATTATAATGTTATTTTCCCTCCTTTCTTTTTTTTTTGAGGGGGGGGGGGTAAATTGTGTGCTTTATGAAATGGGAGGTAAATAAAATGATTTATTTGTCATGAAGTTGATTTTCACTATCTAGATCCAACAAAACACAAATCATGTTTGTAAAGTTTGCAAAGGTCATGGACTTGAATGTGCCTCAAGTAGAAAGTGAGAAGAATGAGATCACTAAAGGCCTAACCTATTTAAACTTGATCTTCCGAAAAAATGTCATTCAGGCCTACCACCTGAATTGGTATATAAAGAGGTGGGATATAGGCCTATGACAATATAAACAGTAGTACAACAATTTTTAAAATGGGGCTAATTTTTTTTACAGAAATAACATAAATCATATGGATTCTCTGTAGATCAATAATATGAGATCATAAAAGGGATTCTTGTTACAGACATACTGTGATATCATAATCTTTATTTCCAAAATATGAGGATTAAAGCATGCAAGAATATGTCTGGTTTACCAGAAACGTGTCTGATATATTGTCTTAAATATTGTTTCACCACTAAGAAAAATGCAGATAAAGTGGCAAACATGTCAAGATTTTCAAAGACAATAGAGCAGGTTGAAAAGGTCGTGGGATTGAATGTGATTATAAAGTAAGAAGTATGAGATCATAAAAGGGTTGGCCTTAGCCAGACCTTCTGAAAAAGTTTACCAGTTGCCTAAAATTGGTTGAGTTTAGAAGTATTTCAAGCATTTTTGTAAGTAAAACAAAAAATACGATGATTACAATAGGTATACATCTGTTGAACAAGAAATATGTCAAATTTTATATTGGATTTGACTTTCATCACCAAGAAAAAGTAATGAAATTGAACATGCTCAGAAAGTAAGAATTATGAGATCATAAAAGGGTTAGCCTATGCCCGACCTTTTGAGAAAAAAAATTACCAGTTGCTTTGAAATTGGTTGAGTTTTTAAATATTTCAAGCTTTTTTAAAGGGGAACTACACTCAGACATTAAATTGCTATCATTAAATGAAGAAAAATAAGATGGACAAACTGTGAAAATTGGAGCAAAATCCGATAACCCATTCAAAAGTTATGATTTTTCAAAGTTTTGATTTACACCACTCATGGGCTCCTTAAATTGGCAAACGTACAGGCACAAAATGGCTGCCAACATGGAGAACTCTCCATTCACTTTGTACACAAAATTT
>BQKZ01003635.1:19428-46766 GCA_036244855.1 Temnopleurus reevesii
CATATTACCATTTTATATGCACTATTAAAGTATTTTATGTGTGTATGGGATGGTCGAATCGACTCAGGATAAGAGCATATGCATGGGTGAACGTGTATTACGTACGTATGCGTGCAAATATACGGCAGTGCGAAGATTCTTAGTTTTGATTACTACGACGCGTTTATCTGTCATTTTTTAGACTTGTTTATCAGGGTTTTTTTCAGGGAGATTTCCCCCTAGCGTAATTTAATTTTCTTAAGAAAAAGCAGCAAAAACTTGGAGTATTATTTCTACCGTATTGTATCGCCTTTGTCCGTTTTTTTAATAATTTGTGACTTTTAAATAATTTGTGACTTGTATATTTATCGGTGAAATTATCATTTTGGTGTGGACCGTGGGTGTGAATAGCAGTGTTAACGGATTGTTGAGCGATGGAGCCCCCGACAGACCGGGGGAGCAAGACGCCGACCGATACATTACGCTGTATAATCCCAAGAACTATACAGGGTATCTGCTGAAACATCAAACTTGGAAGAGGAAAAATGCATGATTATACCGTTATCAAGCCCAGTTCCGTCATGAAATATTGACACAAATACAGAGTGATAGCTTTCTTTAAAGGACATAACATTTAAATAATTGTCTCTTTCTGAAAAATCACGCAAATTACACAAATCTCACATACGTGATGGCAAGCGAATTGGTGTGAATCGCACAGTACGAATGTGTTTGGAAATCTGGTCATAATACCATCATCGTTTAGTGGGTAAATTACATTGTTTTCATCGGAATTCATCTAAAATTTTGTGTCCATAAATGCTTTACGATGTAACAATCAATATGTTGTGAAAACATTTAAAAGTTTTGCAGAAAATTTCGAGCAATATCAAGTAAAGCTGCACTTAACGTACTGCGGCATTGATCTCTCCATATCTCGTCCATTGAATGGAGCAGCAACGTTCGCAATCTGTTTTTTCCGTGACGTCACACGGATACTCGAGAAAAGTACAAGGGATTGCTCTCTCAGTGAAAATTGTGCCCCTCCAAACTAAAAGTCTGATAACTCCACTTCTGGTGGGTCAATTTAGAAGGGGTAAAAAGGAGATTGTTCTTAAAACTACAGGCTCTCGGAATAAAAGGGAATGGACGTCTCTCTTTCTCATCCAGCCGCTCCTTTAAGTAAAACAACAAATATGAGGATTACAATGTAGGTACATATCTGTCAAGCAAAAAACATATCAAATTCATGTGTCTTAGATTCGACTTTCATTACCAAGAAAAATGCAGATAAAGTGGCAAACATGTCAAGATTTTCTACAGCAATCAGGTTGGTTGAAAAGGTCATGGAAAGTAAGTTGTACAAGATCATATTAATGTGGGTTGGCCCAAGCCAGACCTTCCAAAAAAACTTTACCAATTGCCTCAATTGAAAGAGTTTGGAAGTACCTCAAGCTTTTTAAAGTAAAACAACAAATATGATGATAAGAATATGCAGGTATAAGTTTTCCTTTTTTTCATTCATTTAATTACAAGCTGTTCAGCCATTGGCTTCTTTTCAAAGCGTCTGGTGAACAAGAAATTAATCAACTTCAGTTGTCATGAATTTGATTTTAATTACCAAGAAAAATGCAGATAAAGTGGCAAACATGTCAAGATTTTCTAAAACAATACAGCAGGTTGAAAAGGTCATGGAATTGAACGTGCTCAGAAAGTGAGAAGTATGAGATCATAGTGGGTTAGCGTAAGCCCGACCTTCTAAAATGTTTTAACCGTCACCTAAAACTGGTCGAGTCTGGAAGTATTTCAAACTTTTCTAAGTAAAACAAAAAGATTTGGATTCCAATATGTAGGTATATATACATGTATCTCTTGAACAAAAAACAGGTCAAATTTTATTGCATGGATTCGACTTTCATTACCAAGAAAAATGCAGATAAAGTGGCGAACATGTCAAGATTTTCAAAAACAATACGGTAGGTTGAAAAGGTCATGGAATTGAACGTGATCAGAAAGTAAGAAGTCTAAGGTCAGAAGAGGGTTAGCCGAATCCGGATCTTCTGAAAAAGTTTACCAGTTGCCTAAATTGGTTGAGTTTAGAAGTATTTCATGTAGTTTTAAGTAAAACAAAAAATTTGAGGATTACAATATAGGTATACCGTCTGTTGGAACAAAGAATATGTAAAATTTATGTGTGATGGATTCTATTTTTATTACCAAGAAAAATGCAGATAAAGTGGCAAACATGTCAAGATTTTCTAAAACAATACAGCAGGTTGAAAAGGTCATGGAATTGAACGTGATCAGAAAGTAAGAAGTCTAAGATCAGAAGAGGGTTAGTCGAAACCGGATCTTCTGACAGATGTCATGAACTTGAACAATCTTCAAAATTTTCATTGGTGACACTTTTCTGATAGAAAGGAGGTCACGTTATGAGGGAAAACCCCAAACTAGAAAAAAATGGAACATAAAGACAAACACTTTTAGGAAGAAAATACACAAAGAGGGATGTCAATCTCATAAATAATAGTATGAATTATTTGATCATTTTATAACATTTCAGGGGGGGGGGGGATTGTTTTAAAGTCACTATGATATACATGTAGGCCCCCTACATGTACATGTAGAAGGCAACACAATTATTTTACAGTATGACAATTACTTTGAAAAATTCTTTTTCAAAGAATGTTACAAAATCTATTTTACAACTTGGATTTACATGAGAGCTAAGCTCTACTTTCACAAGTAAAGAGGAGAATCAGTCCGATACCGTGTGTATATATCCAGAGAATGAAAAGCCTGGGAGGAAATGATAAAAGGCTTGGGGATTTTCAGCTTTGAGGGGGCTTCAAAAATTTGACTGCGGGATTTGATTGATCTGGAAATAGATTCCTGGTTGTCGTAATCAATAAGGTCCTGGCCTTAAATGATCCAGTTACTGTTCACAAAAATCAATAGGCGGGACTACATTAATACCGATAACTTGTTCTGTCCCAGTTCAAAATGACAGGCTCAGTATAATACAGCCTTGCCAGATTTTAGCCAGTAAAGGGTTACCATTTCCCGATCTGGTAACGCACACCGACTGTTTTCAGGTCATGTTTTTGTCCCATTTTATTGCCTGATGTTGGTCAAAAAAAAGTCATTGTTTATTTGGTGGTAAATGGCAAAGCAGGAAGGTTCTGTGTCTGGAACTCAATCAGAAAGGAATTAAACAATGCAAAAGGTTGTCCAACATAGCAATAAGTAATTTATGCACACATAGCAATAAGTAATTTAGGCAAACTTGATTCCAAGTATTGTTGTTCAAATGTTGCTAACCGATTTAACAAATACTTCGTAACTACATTTGTTTGCAAGAAACATACTTAAATTTGAATCTATAGTAAATCGCCTACTCAAACAGTTTGCTACGTAGACAACATTCTTTCATTCCTTTCTGAATAGTACAGTCTGTAAAATTGATGACAAATTCATCTTTCCGCAGTACTAATTTAGCTGTGAGGCCATTTGGATCATCAACATTCCACTTCAAATTGGACCATGCCCATGCCATGCCTTTGTAAACAAACACAAATGTCATATTTACGAATTTCTGTTTGCATTGTAGGCTGGGGCATTCTGCGGTAATTTACGTATTATGAGCTATTGTTTACTCGTTCTAAGGTCATGCTTGTTTAATTAAGGTCTGAGGGTAATGCAATTATAAATTGTTGAATTGGTTTGTTTTATTGCTAAGGGGAAATGGACAAACAATAAAACAATGTTTGCTTCATATAGATTCATTTGATTACATTCCTGCAAAATGTTTGTTCAATATGTTCTGATAATTTGAATGACTTAAAGGCAGTTATGGTTATCCTACAAAATGGATTTTTACAGAATTGAAACAGAGTATTCAAAATTTGTTGTGAGCTAATTTGAACCTACCACTACACACTACTGTATAAGCCAATATTTTGGCATACAGATATTTTTGCGATTTTTTCTGACCAGTTTGACACATTGGCGCGTTGTTATTTTCACGTTTTTAAAAGTGTTTGTACACAAATGAATGTGCATCATATAGAGTGGACATTTTCGCGAGGCCATACCCGCGAAATTAGCGAAAATAAAACTACCGCGAAAATTTCAGCTTATACAGTACTTGTATGAAGCCTGGGAGGTGTTTCACCAAGATAAGAAAGACTTTACGCACGACTTTACGTTCGACTGGTAACCCTTCTTGCGCGTAATGATTCATAATAGTCCCCGCATTCAGCGCAAAAATTGATACCAGTCGAACGTAACTACTTGGTGAAACACCTCCCAGGACGATAGAATTATTATGCACTTTTATACAATGTGTCTATTTGTCTATCTGCGATATAATCGCTGATCCGATAATATTGCTTACTAATCAACATTATTTTAATTGGTCAATAAGAGATTGCCTAAAACCATTGCACCAACAAGTATTTCTAGAATTCCCTCAAGTTCAATATCTTCCAATCTATTTATTATTGTACATGTATGCAAAAATTTGTAACAAATGCTGGATTTAAAAATTTATGGTAAATTGACGGCTAAACATCATTGATAAGTTTCAACATAGAGGTGCTGTTTGTACCTCTATGGTGACGTGTTAACATACCAATTCCTATATTTGAAAGCAATTAATACACAACAAAATTACAAATTGAATGGTGATGACCTCAAAAAGAAAACAATATACTGCAATGATTAATGTGTCTATGTTTATACTAAAAACAAAACCTTTTAAAAGACATTGCTAGTTTCCTATTCTCTTCTTCAAAGTATCCATTGCTTCTGATCATTGATACAGCCTCGCTAACATGACCTTAATGTTTATGTCTTTCTTCCTTCAGAAGTCTATTAAAATTACCAATGGCCTTCCTTAAAGCTAATATTGAGGACTTTAGAAGAACTTTAATTTGGAAAATAAATGAGTGGTGACTTGTATTGACAGAGGAAGTCTTACAAAGTAGTTAAAAACTGGTTAAAAGTCTATAAATTAGTTCAGTTACCAAAACCTTTTTCACTTGAACCAACACAGGAAGCAGCTCTATGGGCAATAGAATATTTTAAGTTCTGACGAAGCTCAATTCCTGAATATTTATTTGCTACAATTATTAGTCATTATACGGTTGAAGTTAGATAAGAAAGCTTTAATTTTGTGAAATCCTGTGCTTTAAAGATTGAGTTATCTTTTAATACTTTATTCATATGCTTTTGGTTCATATCATTATGATTGTTTTTTTTTAAGGAAATTGAATGAATAAATAAATGAATTGAAATTGAATTGAATATGAGAATTGCTTTGTTCTATGGTTTTTCTCTTTATATAATGTGCCTATCATTTTATACTGTAGGACAATTTTAGTATATTACTTAAGGCCGGAAACAATAAATTGTTTTGATGCCCTTCACCGATCGACACTCTATAAATGGCCTGACCTGAACCTTTGTTTTGCTTTACACAAAATTGAATATTCAGAGCAAAATTATCAAGAAACATGTAAAATATGACTTGAAATGAGGTTTTCAAATGCCCTTTGGCTTTATATCCCCTTTAAGCCTTATTTTTCTCATGGATTGTTAGAATTGTACACACAAAAATTAATGTCTAACATAAATTACAGAGTTATTGCGTGATTGCCTACAATGTTCTTACTTAAAAAAAAAAAGAATACTGAAAAAGTAAAAACTGATAAAGTAAAACCTGAAAATGGAAAAACTGAAAGGCGATAAAATGACAATCACATACGTAGGGAATGAATAATTTTAAGGACCTATTATGTACATGTAAGCCTATAGGCCAACAGGTATCCTATAGAGGATATTTGGTCCTTGTGGGTTGTGCATAGTAGCTGTTAGATTTGCAATTTTTCACTCATATGCAGGAAACAAATAGCCAAATCCTGGTAATATTGTGATTAAATATTTATTTTAAAGAGGATGTAAACTGAGACTTAAATAAATAGTTTTATGATGTATATCAGAAGAAGAGGCTAGAAATGGATCATTTTTCTTTTTCCTTATTCTCCTTTACCCTTATAAAAGTAATAATAATTATGAATGTATTTCCCCAGGGTAGCCACTTCAGTTTTATTTATCTTATGTATTAAGTCTTCTTTATACAGGGTAGCCTACTCATTAACCAATAATACTCTACAAAGGGGCCCTACTTTTTCCTTCTTCACACTTTCCAACTCTTTAATCCCTTCTCTTAATTTTTTTTAATATACTTATTGTTCATATTCCTTTTCCCCTTTTATTCTTTCATCCTCACTGTGATATTTTCTTTTCTAAATCATACTCTTTTCCTACAATCGTATGCATTCCATCTCTTCTCTCGTTATTTTTCCTTCCATTTCCCCTTCCTCATTCATTTCATTATTTTCTTTTTTCCCACTACTCCATCATCACCTTATCCTTTTTAAAATCAGTCTTCCAATTAACCTTCTCTCTCTCTCAAAATCGCCTTCCCAGCCTATACCAACCTCTTTCCTCAACAAACATTATAAATTTTCATACAGGCTTATACTGCCTATGCATACAAATCAAAACAGCTTATAAGAATCACTACTCTGAGCAAAACAGCAAAATATTCGATCTAATAGAGGCAATAATCTTATAAAATGATGGATAAAAGGGGGCTCATAAACTAGGTCATGTCTGAATCCCTATTTGGCTAGCACGGCAGGAGATAAATATAGCCTGTCTGCAGGCGATGTAAACACGACACAGATGTGGATGTGTGGGCAACTGGTTTTTGTGGGGGCGGAAGAGGACTTGGCATGGGGGAAATTTGAAAATCAAAATATGATGTGGGATTGCCCTTGGCTTTACGCATCTCTACTTAATTGGTATTGATGTATGCTTCTGACAATTTTGTTGGAGTGTGATAATGGGGACAGCTGTCTGCTATATTCCTGTGAATGGGGCATTTGAGAGGACTAAAAATGTATTGCTTCTTCACTGCTCTTTATGATATGTACTTAGGCAGTGATTTATAATTACTTTTGTAAGTTTGGTAAGATTGTAGGAATAAAATTATCAGTATCATCCCAATTACCAACATCATTGTTGCAATTACCACCACCATCATCATCATCATCATTACCCCATAGTGATACTGCTGCTGATTATCATTACCATTGTCTTGGTTATCAACATCATCACTGTGATTATCATTATTCCCATCATGATCATCATCCTTATCATCATCCATCGACACCATTGTTACTGTCCTCCTCCTCCTCCCCCTCCTCATCCTCCTCCTCTTGATCCTGATGTCGAATATGATGGTAATGACGATGCAGATGGCGCTGGTAGTGATGATTATGATGATGATTTTGATGATGATACTATTCAATACTCATGCTAATGAACTCATCATTGTCATGCAAACCATTTCAATAAAATCAACAAATCATTCTACTAACCTGTAAAGAGATAGCTAGTAGATGGAACTCGGAACCCCAGAGTTTGCTTAACATGGCAGCCGTGACGATACATCCTGCGAGAATGAAGACCTGTAGTACTTTATGGAGCCAGTGAAGATAGAGTTGCTGACCGATGAAACAGTGACTGATCGCTAGCATCTACGGAGGAGAACATGGGACATGGTTTGGTTTTATTGTCCAAATAAGACATCATGGCAATTTTAACCCAGACATTAAAGGGGAACTAACCCCTGTAATTATCGTGCTCTCCTTGAATGATCGCACAAATCCCAATTAGTGATAGGGATCATCATATTTCTGTAACTTTGAAAAGTAATAACTTTTGAACAGGTTGTCCGATTTTGCTCAAATTTTCAGTTCGTTCATCTGATTTTTCTTCATTCAATGAGGGCACGATAATTCCAGGGGTTGATTCCCCTTTAAAGTGATTTTAAAGAATGGAAAGGAACAAGAAAAGTATACCGCCTTCCCTAAACATCCTGGAACATTAAAAAAATGTTTAATTTTTAAATCATTAAATTAAAAAAAATTTCAAGTTTCTCATGATAAATCAACAGCTGACTAGTACAAAAACTAGCTCACACATTTAATACATCGGGATGTGCACACAAAGAACACAAACACATTAAAAAAGTGACGCACGAAGCCCATCTCAGATTTAGGTTCCGTGCGTCGATCACGAACGAGACGTTTATTTGCTTCTTAATACTTAACTAGTAATACATACACACATCCTTTCAGACAAATTCATTTGATTTAATTTGATGTACATGAACTTGAATGATATACAAATTATATCTATTTTTAAGCCTATATGATAACTAAAAAATTTGAACAACATTGACAGTGACTTACCAATAAAATGGTTAAATAAAGAAGTGCTATGACACACCATGCGAAGAGCAGTGTGAACCAATCGAACCAGACAGAAAGATCCTCCCAGATGAACCTGTATCAGATAGTAAGAAAATAGAAGGATTGAAAGATGGAGAGAGGGATGGAAGATAGATGAATAGAAGAAAGAATGCAGTAGAGGAGGATATGAGAGGAAACAGGAGGAAGGAATGATGGAGAAGAAAAGTAATGGAGGGAGAGAGGTAAATAACGTTAATAAAATAATCATCTAGTATTCATAAAAAGAATTTTAAGAAAACAGGGCAATGTTTCACCAAGTTATTCTCACACAAAAGAGCTATTTAAAGGGGAACCAATCCCTGGAAAAACCGTGCTCTCATTGAATGAAGAAAAATCAGATGAACAAACTGTAAAAAATTGAGCAAAATCGGACAACTCATTCAAAAATTATGAATTTTCAAAGTCACAGAGGTATGACAATCCCTACTGCTCATGGGGATCCGTGCGCTCGGCAACACCGACTGAATCTGTGACGTCATATCGGACAACCCCTCTTCACTTTGAACATAGGATTTTTAAAAATGGATTGATATAAAATTTAGAGTAAGGCTGCAACTTCATTCTTCTCAAGATACATGCAGAATCAATACAGAAATGCTATACCCCAACCCAAAATTGGCATTTTGTTGACTTTTCTTAAAAAGGCGAAAATGTAAAATTTTGTATACAGAGTGAATGAGGAGTTGTCCGACATGACGTCACAGATTCTGTCGAATTTGCCGATCGCACAGATCCCCATGAGCGGTAGCGATCGTCATATCTCTGTGACTTTGAAAATTCATAACTTTTGAACGGGTTGTCCGATTTTGCTCAAATTTTCACAGTTTGTTCACCTGATTTTTCTTTATTCGATGACAGCACGATAATTCCAGGGGTTGGTTTCCCTTTGAAAAAAAGACCAGACAACATTATCAAGCATTGTCCCTTGAAATTACAGTTAATGGGAATGTGTCTCTCATTATTAGACAAAATTGGTCTGACATAAACTTCAGAATGAATTCCTTGTGGATCTATCTGGTTAAATAAAAAATTCCTTGGTTTTACCCAAATCCAATCACAATCCATCCACTTAAAATATCAATTTGATGACATTTAAATCCCCATGTCATCAATTTAATCTAACTTAAATTAAAATGTATCTACTGCAAATATCTGGATAAAATGTTAATCATCCAAAGACTGCAACACATCACCAATCAGCTATGATAGGATACTACCCAGGAATAATTACGTGATACCGTTGCCAAAATGAGAAGTTGGGGATGGGATAAATCTGTTTGCGGGAAGGAAGCAGGACCCCGAGACGCTGATTTCCAATGCAAGGAAATCAGGGGAAAATTGTAACTCATCATCGGACACGCTTAGAAAATAATTCAATCGGGATGTTGCAAAAAAGTTGTGTTCTGCTAAAAATTTGCAGCCAAGAGGCTTTGAGATGAAATAAATCTGTTTGAGGAAAGGAAATAGGACCCCAAGATGGCAATTTACATTCAAAGCAAGTAAGAGGAAAATTGTATCTCATCATCGAACACGTTATAAAGAGGCTGTTGTACGACAATATAGATTTGATATCAAAATGAAGTTTGCCCTGTTAACACTAGAAAATAATTCAATAGGGATGTTCCAAAATAGTTGTGTTCTGCAAAAAAGTTGCAGCCAAGAAGCTTTGAGATGAAATAAATCTGTTTGAGGAAAGGAAATCGGGCCCCCAAGATGGTGATTTCCAATCCAAGCAAATCAGAGGATAATTAGATCTTGTCATTGGACATGCTTACAGGCTGTTGTGTACATGTACAACTGTATAAACCTGATACACTGTTATCAAAACAAACTTTACCTGTTAACACTAGAAAAAAATTCAATGAGATGTTTTGAAAAAGTCATGCTCTACTACAAGTTGCGGGTAAGAAGCTTTGAGATGAAATATATATGTTTGCGGGAAAGATATCAGTGTCCCAAGACGGCAATTTCTAATGCAAGCAAATCAAACGAAAATTGGATCTCGTTATCGGATGCGCTTAGAGGCTGATTTATGTGTGTACAAACCTGATGTATCAAAACAAGCTTTCCCTGTTAACATTAGAGAACAATTTACAGTAATAGGGATGTTGCAAATAAGTTGTGTTCTACTACAAGGTGCGGCCAAGAAGCTTTGAGATGAAATAAATCTGTTTGCGGAAATAAAATAGGGCCCCCAAGATGGTTATTTACAATCCAAGCAAATCAGAGGAAAATTGGATGTCACCATTGGACACCTAAGAGGCTGTTGTGTGTATGTGTAAAACTAACATAAGGCAAAGATTTGATGGGGATATTGCAAGAAATCTAGTTTGACTGCAAGTTGCAGACAATGGGATTGTATACAAATATATACATTCCTGGTTCATATGACAAAAAAATCAGAGTTGCCGAGCATTCCAGAATATGCAAGAGGTCAAAATTGAAACTGTGAATAATTGAACAGCTGAACACAAGTGAAAGGAAACATGACAGCAATGACCATACTTTGAGCACAGACACCATTTTTTCCCAGACCACATCCTTCCATTCCTCCATTTTAGTATGCCTCCTTCTCCATTTATCATATTTCTTGCTTCACATTTTTACAGGAAGCCCCACCCCCTCCGCAAACTCCAAGGATGAATCCCAAAATTCATAGAATATTCTACAGAAAATATCAAATGCAAGCTTCACATTTATCAAGACAAAACTTCAAAACTGAAATACAAAAATGTATACATGTATATTTGCAGTGTTTTAATCAACAAATTCTGTAGGTTTTATCACCATTCCAATTTTCATGTTAGATGCAGTGAAGACACCAATCAAATTTAATGCAAACCACCTGCATTTCGAGTATCTGAGATAAAAACCACATATCGAGTGCCAGGCACAAACTGCTGCATATCTCTGATTGAATGAATGACATTTTGCGGGTGTGGAGGAAATCTCATGACGATGGGGGCCATTTGGTTAGAAAGCTCGTCGCCATGGTGATGACTCATCCTGAGATCTATGTAGTTACAGATCAATCATGGTACCGCGGAATGAGCATCGCATCACGTTCCTGGCGAGAGAGTATACAATCTAAAGCTTTCCCAAGGCGCATTCTAGACATGGAATGATCCATCTTCAAATCCGTGTTATTGCCCTTTCGGAACAAGTGGAAATGCGGTTTCTGAGATGGCTGGCAATGATCAAAATTCATGAATAAAATATGAAAAATTGCTCCCGTAAATTGAAGGGAGGTATTAACAGTTTTGATGTAATAGGGTAAAGTGTTGTGTGTAGAACACATAGCACATTTTTATCACATATGCTAGACTGCCAAGACCGACACAGTTTTGGCATCAATAATGTACAATAAATCTCATATGAATTGCAGTATTAAAAAGAGTAAAATTAAATGATCTATTGAATAACAGTAAATATCAAACAGCGACTTCTTTCAATTTTGATATCATTCAATTCTTATTTTGAAATTCAAAGACATTCATGTGCAAAGCTTTTGGATTTCGAGGTATTCCAATTTGCATGACAAACAACTGTTGAGTTATAAAGTTGAAATATTCCTACCTTTCTTATTCATGGTCTGATTTGCTTCAAACTTTATTTTGATCTGTTCACCTGATTTTTCTCCTTTTAATCAATATAAGATTTTATTTGGGCAGACCCAGTCTTTGAATTAGCATTCCAGTTTTTGTATTGCTGTGTACCAAAGCACAAGTTTGAAATAAATAATGAGAACAAAATCAAAACCATGATATGTTATGACGCTTGTATTCAGTGCCATCTCCCTTATTTGTGACTCATTGCCATGGAAACGAAGGGTTCTCTTATTATACATTTACTGGCAAATGTTACTCTTAGAATTCATAATGCAGAACCAAGTGCTTGGCATAATGCAAACTTTAAAAGAGAAGGAGTGGCAATATTATTGACACATTTTTTTTGCACTCTGGGTGAAAATGGCTTTTCAGAAACTTTCTCTTCGACTTCAAAGCAATTCCTTTTTTTTCAATTTCTCTTTTAATGACATACATTAAATTTACAGGGAATACAGTCTCAAGAACATGTTAAAGTAAAATGAACAATACCTTGCAATGGTGTTTCAATTTAACTTTAAGAGTCTGTAGTTTGATTTTTTTTTCAACTTTGTAAATTCTATTTGATAGAAGATTCAGCCTGTCTGGGAGGATAAAGAGCACATATGACAAGCATATACATGTGATACATAGTTCACTGGCCTTTTACAGTAGTTTAAACAATCTTATCATTTTCATTACATTCTTCATATAATGAAAAATATGAGGAGAAAAAAATGTCAATTTCATTACATTTTTCTAAAATCAGTTGATAAGATTATTGGGATTTGCTGCTCAGTACATATCCTGTGAAGAGAAATTCCAAAAGAAGCTTATATCCTAAAAACAGAACAGTTTGGGATTTCATAGAAGAGTAAAGTCAATTTCGACAAGATTCCTTTATCTTGGCAGTTTTAGGTGCATTGAACTTTAATCTTTTTTTTCCAGATCTACATCTTTGAAATTTAATGAAACAAACAAAATGCAAGGTCTTCTTCTAGGAAGAGCAAAAACAGAAATATCCCAAGTTTTTAATCATGTCTGGTTTTCGTTCATATAGCCACATGTATGTAGTTTCAGCAGCAGAAAGACTTTTCCATGGCAATGCGAGGGTATTCACCTTCTAAAGAGTACATTTGAGGCCAGGTTATAAACTACTTTTTCCAAGACAAATAGTTTATTTTTGTAATAAGGCCATCATAACAGTCTGCTAGTTCATGTTAATGGAACCATAAAATTGAAATAACATTTTACCATGCTTGCAGGAAATCATTAGATCATGGAGATACAGATAATGAACAGTTTTCTAATGATTTTTTTTCTAATGCCGCCAATCAATGATGTTCATGATATTTATAAGGAAAAAAGCTGCATCACTTTATAATCTATATCTACATGTATAGAATAGATTTCACATATTGGCAAGTGATGGACATAACTCAAAAGAACGATGAGTGCATTTGTATAGTTAATTTAATAATCCAATTTAATAATTTTTTGAATTACTAAATTATCAAATTGGCTATAGAATACACTACATCGTCCTCTTTAAGTTATAGAATACATATTTATATCTATGCCATCAGGTATGAATTTGCTATGAAGATATTTGGCTTTGACAGTTCAACATACATTGAATACATGCCATTGTAGTAATAATTCTTAATATATATATTTTTTTCCTTTTTTGTTGCAACAAACCTGTTTGATGTTACCAAATTAACTACCATTTTCCTTGTTCTTATTACCTTGTTAACTTATTCCATTATCCAAGTATAGGGTGAAAATATTAGTAAATTTCTATATCTCTATTCATCCTTTTTTCCAAGCGCTTAGGGACTTTCCCCGTGCGAGTGATAAGCGCTATATAAAAAACGTTCATTATTATTATTATTATTAATTCCTTTATACTTTTCGAAAAAATAGAGAGAGAATGACGCATTGATTTTTTTTCTGTATTTCATAAGGTCTGCAAAAATCACTTTTTGCAACAATTTGCTCCATTTTTTGATCAGTCATTGCTTCTCTTTCACTGGAAAAAATGGAGTCATATTCGAATAATATTATTCCATCAAAGACATTTCATTCCTGAAATCATCCATGTATTAAGAAATGAACAAATTCATACAAGTTAATTACAAGGCAAATCTTATCGCGATTACCAAATTTAATAAAGGCCTTGTACATGTATCAGGCCAAATAAATTATACCACATGTAAGAAGACAGGATGATGGTGAATGATTTATATTAGTTGAGGGTGAAAGAGATCGTCGAGCGAAACCGACAAAATTTGGTCATTCTTTAACAACCGCCTCGTCAGAAGGGGGTGGAAAAAAGAATCATCATCATCATCCAGACAGACGCGATTGCCTTCCAAGTGAGCGGTCGCCACGGTGATGAGTCATCTTCGTTCTAAACAAACCCCCACTGCATTCAAGTACTTCCTCTTTCATCCCACGCACCCCCCTCCTGTTTTCCCATTTAGACTGCAGGGTTGGACATTATTTGATGATGAACAAAGATTACAAACCGTAAAGACATGTAAAGCCATAAATAAATTGTTGGGTTTTCTTTCTCCGTTCAATTTATAGGATATTAATTTTAATTATGTCAGTGGAAAATAGTGTATGATGAAAACATTTTTTAACTCATCGTATCCTTTTTATATTACAGGCGCCTGAACTTGTATGATTTTTTCTCACTTTTCATTTATATATCAAAAATCACAGAGAAGAATAACAGTGACTCTACAACATATTTCTAAACCCTAGCCCGAGTCTTGTTGTAAAATTGGAGAAAAAAATCCTGATGGCTGCAAATGGAAAACCTATGTGATGTTCTAAGTTTTGGCCAAATGTTAATAAACATTGTTTTGGACCCTTGTAGACAATGGACATGAAATGCAAATTTCTACAAATGTGTATGACTGCGCATTATTCTTGTAGATGTATGTTTTCTTGTCTGAAAGGGGCATCACATATGAAGCTTGCTCGGGTGTTTATTTCAGGTTTGGTTGAACACTCATTATGCACATGAATATAACATGAATGATGAGGCGGCCGTAATGAGAGACATGATCACTTTATGATCATGAATTAGAAATTTATTTTGACCTGATATTCTATTACAAATTAATTTAAGTACGACTCCACATGGTCCTTGAAAAAATAGATTTTCTTGTCTGAAAGGGGCATCATACCCAAGCTTGCTTAGGTGTTTATTTCAGTCTTGGTTGAATGCTTATATATGCACATGAATGTAACATGAAATAACGAGGGGTCCATAATTAGAGACAAGAACACTTGGATTAAATCTGCTGCCATGAAAGTTAAGTGGCCATACAAGATCATGAATTAGAAACTGATTTTGATCTATTAAGATTGAAGTATTGCATATTGCATGTGTGTACAAGTACTACTACACATGGTTATTCAATATGTTCATGTCTGAAAGGGGCCATCATATATGAAGTTGATAGGGTGTTTATTTCAGTCTTGGTTGAATGCTTGTGTGCACATGAATATAACATGAATGATGAGGGGGCCCTAATGACAGACACAATCACTTTTAATAAAGTAAACCTCCTGCCATGAAAAGTGGTCATAAACGTACATGAGAAAGGACTTTATTTGATTGGAGATGAAATATTGAAATTTCCAATCTGTACTTGAATTGGGAACATTGGGAACACGACCCTACTAACAAGCCTATCTTAGGTACGATTCACTGCCAGGGATTATGCAGGAAAGGGTCACCAGTCGTTCGTAGAATTGTGCGTTTCTCTACGAACAGCTTTATGAAACACAACCTGGGTTTCAGTTTAGCACTAAATGATTGTATTCAGCATAAGAACTGATACCAGTCGTTCTTATAGTCATTTGTAATTCAATGACACTCTGCCATGATTTCCACTATATTAGGCGGACGGACAAGTTGAACAATGCTAAAAAATGTTCTTGTGTGAAAGTGCTTCTTGATGTAATCATCTTTATATTCGGCTTCTTGGGTGTTTATCTTATGCTTGGCTGAATGTTTACAAACATGTACTCAGTACAGAACTAAAATGACAAGGTCTCAATGTGATTATCTGAAACATAGGCAGTGGTGTAATGGCGGTACACTTGTACGTGTACATGACACGAGGATGGGCAATAAACCTACCACACTACCTCAGTCACTTTATTTTCACAAAATGTAAACCTCATTACATTTTAACAAATGACGATAAAAAGACCACCCCCCCCCCCTCCCGGCACAGGGGCAATCGCCTTGCTTGGTTGGGTGTTTATTTCAAGCTTGGCTGAATGTTTATAAACTGATAAACATATACTTCACATAAATGAGACTCCCACGTACATTGGATTAATGAGAAATTTTTATAAAGACTTTTTTTTAACATGGAGAGCTTTCAGGGTGTGTTGTGCGAGGGAAAGAGAGATGAATATAAATGGTCATGATATAATCATTACTTTGTCCTATTAACACAATACCATCATTTTATTTAGTAGCTTTAATCTTTAAGTTGGCAACACATTCTCAAGTTATATACTAAAAAGATATCTTTTATATAATTCAGATGCCCTTTAAAGTCTCTCAAAATACAAAATTTTTACACAATTGACACAGGAATAGAATTGTTTCCATGCAATGGTTCTTGTTTGTAAATCTATCTAATTGCCAATTTGACAAGATTCAACAATGCGATATACTGATCTTACATTGTCTACATTGTCAAAATATGTCTTGTACGCTTATGTACATGTACTTGTATTATGACTTAAGTCGGAAATGAGTTCACAAACAAATTATATGATTTATACACAAGTACCACAACACTCATTACAACTTGAATAACGACTACATTTCATTTGACATAAAAATGGGTGTGTATTGTATAAGGCTGACAGATACATTACGTTTGTAATCCTTAAAACTATTTACATTAACCTAGTTCAAACATGTACATGAGTAAAGCTGGAGATTGGATTCATGATCACTTACTGTGAGCAGAAGGATGAAATGTTTTGGATAAAGTAAATAACTCCATTCAAGTCTTCACACTAGCTCAAAGGACACAAATGAAAGTACTTCCTCATTTTTATTTTTTTTTCCGTTTCAAACAAAATACAAATCAATACTGTATGACAAAACAAATGTAATATACATAATTCAAGATTAATATGCATAATTTTTTCTAAAATAATAAGTTTTCAAAATCATACTTAAATTTAATATAGATATCTTAGTTACAAACTAAGGTAAAAGAAAACAGATGAAAGTGATATTTTGCGGAAACGGAGAGACCCGCTAAAAAGCTTTGCTTGTAGAGTGTGGGCTACTCTACATAAATCATATAAATAATAATAAATAAATAATAATAATTTTGAAATAAGTAATATATTCATCAAATGAAATTGGATTGACATATATCGGCAGAATAAGAGCGATGGAAATTTCTTTTGTGTGTTTAGCTAACGTGAATGCTTGAATGAAGTTGTTTACTTTGTCCAAACTAGTTTGTCCCTTCTGCTCATGGTGACTGACCTGGTTAGACTTCAGACAGATAGCGAACTATTAAGCAAACATTGTGTTTAGATTGGACAATCTAAGCCCGATGTCCTACATATCATGTAACATTTGACTTGGTTTAAAAAAAAGCTGTAATAGGAGTGAAAATTTATCATTGCTATAAAATCATTGTCTCCTTTTTTAAAAACAAATTCATAATAATTTTTTAAAGGCGAAATCCATTTCAGAGCATGCAGGAACTGAAAATCCTAGGCAGGACATCCGAACAATATATATATATATTTTTTTTTGGGGGGGGAGGGGGTCTTTATTAGGTATGACACAGAGGTAATGCCTACCTGCATCTAAAAGGAACATTAATTCAATGTACTGCTCTTGAATGTGTTCATGCTCCTCAGTACTGTTTCCCCTAGCATTGAATAAAACATTTTTTCGGAGGGGAGGGGGTCTTCTTTAGGTATGACACAGAGGTAATGCCTACCTGCATCTAAAAGGAACATTAATTCAATGAACTGCTCTTACATGTGTTCATGCTCCTCATTAATGTTTCCCCTAGCTTTGAATAAAACATTTTTTTTTGGGGGGGGGATCTTCATTAGGTATGACACAGAGGTAGCGGAACATTTAGTAATTCAATGCGCTGGTCTTGAATGTGTTCATGCTCCTCATTATTAAATGTGTCCCCTAGCATTGAATAAAACGTTTTTTTTGGGGGGGATCTTTATTGGGTATGACACACAGGTAATGCCTACCTGCATCTAAAAGGAACATTAATTCAATGGACTGCTCTTGAATGTGTTCATGCTCCTCATTAATGTGTCCCCTAGCATTGAATAAAACATATTTTTTTGGGGTGGTGGGGGGGGGAGAGGTCTACATCAGGTATGACACAGAGGTACTATCTATCTGCATCTAAAACGAAAATTAATTCAGTGGACTGCTCTTGAATGTGTTCATGCTCCTCCCTAATGTGTCCCCTAGCATTGAATAAAACATTTTTTTTTTTTTTTTGGGGGGGGGAGGTCTTTATTACATAGGTATGACACAGAGGAAATTCCTACCTGCATCTAAAAGGAACATTAATTCAATGGACTGCTCTTGAATGCGTTCATGCTAGTCATTAATGTTTCCCCTAGCATTGAATAAAACATGAGACGGAGGTACCAGGGACGAATGAGTCATCAGCTAAGGGCAGCCGTTTTAAAGGACGGAAAGTACAAGGTAATTGCAAGGTGGATGACCATTAAATGAATGGTCTACTTTCTATAGTTTTGTAAGTGTAGACAATAAAATTGTCAAAATAGGCTAATTTTTTCTTAATATAAAAGTTAGTAATATAAAACAAGGACACAAATTATAATAAAAGTATAAAAAGATCTGAAAATAAAACTGAAATGAAGAGGTGATCGGCAAATTCCTAATAAATAGAATGAAAGTAATACAAGGAGTCCTCAAAATATCACTGGTCTAATAACTTTCTTTGCACATTATAATACCAACAATATAAATCTGATAAACACAATTTCATCTGAATTTTATCAAATCTCAACTTTCATTTGGACGTCAAGAAAAAAAAGTAGGAAAACTAGAGCAATGTGTTGACTCCCCAAATTTGGACAAAAACTTTGCCACAGGATGCAAACGTTGAGTCTAAAAGAAAACTGAGTTGTATGTCGAGTTGAAAAAAAGAAAACATTTGACTAAAAGCTTTGCAACTTCTTCAAAAAATAGAAACATTTATTAAGAGTAAAAATAGGCTAAAAGAGAAAAACTGTGCCAGAATATAGACATGCCAAGTGTCAAAAGCGACTGAAGGACACCAAATAACGGAAATGTTGTGTGTCAAAGGAGGCGGTAGGGATGGGTCTTTCTGTGGTTTTAGAAGTGCTCACAGAGTTTCTATTTTTGATCATCACACACCTGTGGTAATGCTTCAAAGTTTCTTGATCGGGTTGAGGTCCTCATTCTAGATATGGGTTTTAGTGTATGAAATCCTCAGTTCAAATTGTGTATATCCAATGTGTTTAACCTACAACAGGGCTGGCTAATAGTGTACAATAAATACTCTGAAATAATAAATCAGTTATCAGATTGAAACAAATAAAAAAAAATATTAGTTCTCCAATGATTATCCTTTGAAAACAGGGTCAGTCAGTTTGAATTTCTGAAATCAATCTTCTCTTGTTTTATGAGGAAAATAAGGGTAGTGCAAGAAAGTTGAGATCAACCGCAAGTTGCAGTTGATCAATATTCTATACATCTATCAGAATCATCGTATTATGGACGTCTTGTATAAAAGAAAGACTGCAGACAGTGCATGAATGAAAATTATATGCTTATCAATTTAATAACAACTGATTTACAGTTGAATTCCAATTGATCACAAGCTTCTAGCAACATCCCCTTCAAAGGCAAAAAATAACAATAGACCCTTTCAAAATTACATTCACTTTTTTATTTGATGTGTGTACCTAACAACTTCATTTTTTCGACATGAATGAAAAGTTTCAAGACAACAAAACGTAAAGTCACACCTTATTCAAAGGGTTGCTCTTAACTTCAAATTTTCTTTTTTTGAGCAGGGGTGGGAGGGGGGAGGAGGGATACATATAGAAGAAGGGTATTTCAATCCTATATGAGCACAACAGCACACTTTTTTTTTTTACTGGAAAGGAGGTAGATGCACTCTTAAACTTCATGTACGTCACAGCCGTCTTTCAAAGCTCATGTGACATCTGTCCGATCTCTAAGTGCGGTCGATTGTAGGAAGTGGTGGGGAGTGAGTAAGTGTCAAATATAAGTGTGTAATTGACCAATGGTCTTTTATCCACTAGAATGTTAGATTATACAGTGTACCTCATGCAATGCTCCTTATAAATCTTCGACATAAATTTAAGAGTAAATGTGAGTATAACAGAAAATACTATTAAAAAATTCATAAGGTAACTTTTTTTACTTTGTCATTTTAGCATTTGAGGGGGGGGGGGGTCAGAGCCCAAAACAAAGGGTCATGGCCCCTTTACTCTCCAGCAATAAAATGATTTTTGCTTCTAAAATGATCAGGATGTGTTATCTTTTCAATGTATTCATGACTATTTTATTTTTCACTTAACTCAATAAATTGTATTCTATTCTATTCTGATGTGACGTGATTTATATTGTTTTCTTGTCAAGCCATTTTTTTTGCGAGGGGGGGTGGAGGGAGATTCATTCTCCCATCCAACTGAGAAACCCTGTAACTGTCCATGTGTATATAGGTTTCGAAAATGATAAAAGAATGGGGTATAAAAACTTGACCATACATACATGTAGTTACGTAAATGAAATTGTTTTGAGAAGTGATATGAAATTGATACAGATGGATCACATTTTGATCAGGGAATTCTATTTTCTATGCTGCCAAAGAACTTTATCACTCCTCTAGCATTTGCCATGTGGTTGTTGCTATGACGATTTAATACACTCACTGGTCATGTGCTTGTATGCCTCTTCACAAAAACAATGTTAAAAGCCAACAAAATACTTTATGTTTGACGAGTTTGGAACAAATGACAAGTATCGTAACGAATAAATGTCGTTCCAAATCAATACAGAAGTTTTCTGACAGCTTTGGTGGTCATTTGGTTTTTTTGACAGCTTTGACAATCTCGTTGGTATGGCAAATACTGTGTCATATCCTAAACCCTATCCGACATTATCTGACATTTCAGATTAATTTCAAGTACTTCTCGAACAATTAACCATGACACAAACCAGTAGCCTCAACCACATCCCATGTACTTGACCCTGAAATCCTTTTGTATATTTCCTATATCACCAATAATTGGCACGGATATTGGAAATGACCTAAAACTGGTGGCTACTCAATGATCTGTTTGTAAAATCTTGATGATGATATTTCTTTGAATCAATATGTCAAATATTGTGTCAGGAAATTCATATGACAATGATATTTACCGCAAGTTTGTACATTATTCCTATTCTTGTACAGCTTTTATTCACAAGAAAATTTTACAAGGTGTTTTTTTTTTGTGCCCAATTTGACAGGGAGGTCAAAATATGAGGTGTAAAGGCACTGTTGAATTTACATAATTTTTGACAAATTATGTCCTTGATTTTAATGGTATTAAGGGAACACTCAAGACCTACAATAAATCAGTCGATGTACATCTGAAAATTTGTGCTTTTTAAAACTTTCCCCGAAATGGTGCAAATGAACCAGGAAAAGACACCAACATTTTTTTAATGTCAAATGCTTGCAAAAGTACAAGAAGATTTTGGTATTTCACTTTAGATCTCTATAGAGCATTAAGAAAAGTTTGATTTCATACATGTAAATGTTCTCTGCCTTTGGAGTTCAAACTTTTTTTCAGATGACCCAATAGGGAAACGGCCTCTAGCTACAGACAGAGTGGCCATGACAAATGACAAAGATCAAGGAATTCCCCATTAGTCATCTTGACCTCAACTGATCTAGGTCATTCTCAAAAGGGGAGAAAGTTCAGTACTCTGCCTCCATTGCATTCAACAGATTACAGCCTATAACAATTCAACCTATACTCCCAGCCATAAAACAAATTGAGATATTCCAAAATTTTCCCAAACAATCAACATTCCTGAATATAACTGAATATTCTGAAATTTGCATACCAGAAGGGTGCTTATGAAGCTTGTCAGAGAACACAGCAACAATTAGTCTTGTTATGACTTTTCAATTTAATGGAAAGCACTGTCTCTGTCTATATTATGAGAAGGACTAATTGTTGCTGAAACAATCTTCATGGAGCATCCTTTAGGAATACATGCTCAAAACAGAACAGAAATATGTTGTGTGTTCTGATGCATGTTAATTACAATTGAATTAATCACTTCCAGGGCCTGTATTACATAAAAGATGCAATCAAACTAGAAATATATATCAAATTAATGGTAAGTCTATGGAGATAAATTTAATTTTAATTTTTAATCAATCACATCTCTTTTATAATACAGGCCCTATTGAAGATTCCAAAAGCTAGCATGAGGCTTGCCCGACATAGCTACAGGTAATGCATACAAACTGGATACTAAGTATTGGAGTTCAATTGCTACTAACTAGTTTGGGAATCACGCACTTCATAATTATGAAGTGCGTGATTACATGAATGTTCATTGTTCATTGGAAAGAAACATGCATTCCATAAATTCGAATCTACAGGAATCCAGCCGATATCGAAATGAGAAATTCACATATCATTTTGTGTTTGCTGATAAGATATTAACAAAATAACTAAACGTATGTAGAATTAATCACTTCGATAGTAGATACCAAATTATTAAAGGGATATATAAAGTTATAGCAGAGAATTTAAACAGGGATCTTACCAATTAAAGTCATCTGCATCATTCCTTGCTACCAGCCAGAAATAGAACCATATAAGCATGAAGATGAATGAGGTCACAACAACACCGAGCCATATCTTCTCATACTGTAACAAAAATACAAAAAAAATGAGAGAAAATAATGACAAAATACACCTAATACAAATCTGAACCTCACATGAATAGAGTCACTTGAGCAAAACAAATGGCCATACATGTATTGTATTGTATTCATTTATCAACGATAAAAGTTACAATCAGTCAAAACACTGCTTTTCAGCAAGTCTGTGCATAAAAATTGAACAGGTATACCAAAAAAAATCACTGCAGCTTTTATTTTTTATAAGGGCAAGCTTCCCTTTTTTGAGGGGGAGGGGGACTATCAAAATGTAACTTGCGCAATATACATATTAAGTTGCCTGAAGTAGACTGTGAATCATTTCATTCCATTTTTCCAAGGCTGAAGGACTGAAATGGACTGAAATAACGCACAGGTCAAAGCCTAACCCTGTCACTCAAACTCAAAGGTCTTTACATGGACGTCCATTTCAAATTAAAGTTGTTGTCATACAGGCCAAAAATAACAATCTGTCTAAATTTGGACACTGGTGCCAGTTCAATAGACAAGATAGACTGTCAACTTATGAAAAAATGAATTGTATGGCATGGGAATATAGCTTTCCACTACTTTAAAGGGGAATTTCACCCAGACATTGATGTGCGCTCAGTGGATGAACAAAAATACAATGGTCAATCTGTGAACATTTGAGTGAAATCCGACAATCCATTCAAAAGTTATGAATTTTTGAAGTTTTGATTTACACCCCTCACGGGCTACTCAAATTGGCAACGTACAGACAGAAAATGGCTGCCAACATGGAGAACTCTCCATTCACTTTGTACACAGAATTTAAACATTTCTTCCTTTTCTAGAAAAGTAGACAAAATTGTACTTTTCTCTTCAAGTATGATATGGATATTTTAATCCTGCATGCATTTCGGAATAAATATTGTTGATTTATTGTCTACTTTTCTCGAAAAGGAAAAAAGGTGAAATTCTATGTACAAAGTGAATGGAGAGTTCTCCATGTTGCCAGCCATTTTGTGCCTGTACGTTGCCAAATTAAGGAGCCCATGAGGGGTTTAAATAAAAACTTTGAAAATTCATGACTGTTTAATAAATTGTTGGATTTTGCTCAAATTTTCAGTTTGGTTATTGTGTTTTTCTTCATCCACTGAGAGTGCATCAAAGTCTGGGTGAAGTTCCCCTTTAACTGGTACGAATTCGACCAGAAGAGAGGGGCATTCACGTAAGGTAATTGTTTAGTCCTATTCAAAGGAATACTATTGTTATTCAATGGAATAGCAATTCATAAACATTGCAAACTCTTCTCAATACAAGCTTTTAATGTATGTGTATGCTCTAAATATATTTTAAACCAACAACATTATTTGAAAGTAACGGAATAAAATCATCCTTTACATGCAATCCCAAGTGGGTAAAAATACATTGGTGCTCAGAAAGTGTTTTTTTTGGCAAGCAAAAAGAGTATAAATTTCTTGCCTAAGCTGCCTGCAGGGGGTTACTGTATATCCAGATGGTGCCTAATGGAATCCCCTACTGCACATTATTTTTCAAAATGCAGAATTTTTACAGTTTAAGAAAAAAATATTTGGTGCTGTCATCAAAGTGGCAGGAATATCTGGTCATTATTGCACATAAGGTTTACCTGCCCTCCCCCCAAAAAAATTTGGCCACTCAACGATCCGCCTCTGCATTGCGAACCTCAATATCAAATCCTACTCAACCATAAAATTCTATCTTGTGTGAGAAAAATGCATTTAAAATCTTTGAGGCATTAATAACAGGCTCCTACACACGTCATAAATTGCTAAATATGTACCCTTTCTTTGGAAAACTCTATAAATGCATTGAAGCGCAACAAACAAACAGCATATTGAAATAAACAGGAATTGAAGCGTGGTGGGGAAATGCTGTCTTTGAAATTGTTTTTGTCCTGGTATTGACAGACTTGGTCAGCATTCTAGCGATTACGATTAAAGAATTTACGTTTTAGAAAATTTGGCTTTATATGAAAAAGCTCTTTACGGATAGGCACTTGGATTGTGCAGATGACTACTAAATAATAAACTCCTATTTTTCTCCAGAACAGTGGACATTTTGTTAATCGATTGACAGTCAGTACACGCTACATACATGTACACATATCTAACATATCAAATCAATATTAATTAGATTGGGAATTAGTTTTTTTCCCCTTTTTCATCATTCTAAAATCTCTTACTGAACAGTTTTTATTACTGATCTTGTTATCCCGAATAAGCTCTGGAGGAACAAGCCATCATCCTCAAACAATAGCTTCCCCACAGAAGCTTCAGCAAAATAAATTTCTGGTACCATCGACAACTCTTCCGAAAATAATACTTTTTATTGAAGGAAAATGTTGCAAACTATTAAACTTCCTCCAACCCTTCCACAGTTCCACAGTTTGTTCTATAAAATATTTCCAATGTTCACTTTAGAATTAATGAAATCAACCCTAACCTACCAAGGTGGTTGGATTCGTTGACCTCATGTAGCGCTCCAACGACAGCCATACATTGTAGATCCCTGTTACGCAAGACAGACAGACCTGCTGACGATAGTTCTGTTCAGAAGTTCTTAAGTTAATTCTCTATAATTTTCCTTATAAAATAAAGGAAAATGACCCAACCTCCCTAAATTAATTTCACATTTTCTCTTTAGAATTAAGGATATCATCCTCAACCTACCAAGGTGGTTGGGTCCGTTGACCTCCTGTAGCGCTTCCATCGGCAGCCGTAGATCCCTGTTACGCAAGACAGGCAGACCTGTTGACGATAATTCTGCTCCTTCTCCAACCTCACGTGGGAAACCATGCTGTCCGAGTGCGAAGACGCCGCCCAACAAACGAGATTAGTCGACCAATTAACGCTTCATTCAGTGGCGCTTCCTCGAGTAATGCGAGACGAATCGCACTGTCAACGCTGATTCAGGGACGTCCGATCTGCAGAGAGGAAGGAGCAGTAGTCAGATATTTGTTTAATATAGTTGGATAATTAATGATTATGTTGGTGTGAAGTGACACATACAATATGCTAACCCTAACGGAATCCTTTCAACATTGTTGTCATATTATACAGTAAAGGGAGTACCAAAATATTCTGATGGTTTCTCAAATTACAATGGTAATTTGATAAGATGAGATAAGATAAAAAAAAAAATACCTAAAAAAAGAGAAAAAATATAGACGATTAGAAAAAATAGTAACAGAACAGAACACAAACTTTCAGTGAACAAGAACAGACTTCTGAGAATGAAAAAAAAACTACAAAATTTCTAATACTGAACTTTCTTTTAACAATAAGACAGCAGACTTGTGGTCGTAGCTAAAAATCTGTAATAGTTTGCTGGTATGGTAAATAAATAATTAAAAACTAATACTATCCTCTTGGTACACATTTGCTCAATCAGTATTCAACCTAAACTTTTGGAAGAATAACACATATTTGAAAAGGTGGTTGCAATCCAATTTTTAATCTTCTAAAATTTGACAAACCCTTTAATTTCCTGCTCATGAGGACATTGGTCACCAACAGTGACAATCCGTCAAATCACGGTCATCCATTCCAAGCTTATGTAATCTTCAATTGCAAGACTTCTGGCTACAGCCACCTGCTTCATATACACTTCTCACAGGAAAAGGGAAGGACTATATTTCTTCTAACTATATGTTGATGATCATGTACATTACCGATCACCGGGGGGGGGGGGGGGGCATTTAAGGGTGCAAATTATGAACATACATGTACCGTGGGGGAAGGACCTTTGGTGGCATTATCCACATGTTATCCGCAAAAGTTAGTTGATGGACTTTCTGAAGAAGGTGCTAAATTGGAGGTGATACATGTAGATTTTTATTGCCTGTCAGCTCCTCAAAGAGGGGGGAGGGGGAGGGGTGATTGGTCTAATGAGGGACACCAAAACTACTTTTGTCTGGAGGCATAATGAGGGGGCTTGCCAAAATTATAAAAGATCTTTCTTCACAGGCCATTGAAATGTATTGCCCTCCAATTGTACTTTTCAAATGATGACATCATTGATGTATCCGATCGAAGAGTTCAATTGAAAATTAGATCTATTCAACATACTGGCGGCTTTGATATAAGGGGTAATTGGTTGGACTCCTCAATCCATTTGGTATAATTTCAAACTTGATCGGCTTTGCAATACGTTCAATGAACACTCCAGAAGGCATACAAGATCGCGGTAGAATTGATTATCATCTACACTTGTGAGGTCTGTGGCTAGAACAAAATTTCACATTTTAAGTCATATGAGCTTATAAAATGTACATTTACTACCTCGGACAACCCGAATCTCCTTGACAGAGGAAAGTGTACGCTGGCCTCTTGACTTGGGGGGGGGGGGGCGGGGTTAAGCTGCTCTGGAGGTTGTTG
>BQKZ01003636.1:0-14699 GCA_036244855.1 Temnopleurus reevesii
TATACACTGTGTGTCTCATTGTGTGTCTCGTGCTCTCAGACTGAGGATAGAGCAATGCTGTATGTGTGTGATGTAGTCACACAGCGCTTACCCTGTATCATGCTCTGCACATTCACACACCGAAAGTCTCGGGTTTGTGCTTTCAAACTAGACCATTATCATGAGACTATCATTTGGCTCAACCAAGATGTTTTTTTTTTTAAATCTGACTTTTGAAAGGACAGACCTTTCTCATCTCCACCTACACATGTGGACTGCAGACTTTTATATCATCTACCTACTTAAGAGGACATTATTTTATATCCAAACCTACTTCGTAGAGAGTATCAAAAATTACACTTTTAAAATTTCTTTTATAATGTTCGCTCATTTAGGCGCAAGGTATTTTTCACACCCTGGACATAAACACACAGTGCTGAGACATGCGTGAATTAAGATTAATTTAATTGGTGACACTTGATATAATGCTGTTGAGCGTGGAAAATATACTTTAAATATTTTTAATATTCATAAAAAAAAGTGTAAAGTTTGCTGCACTCAACCCAGATGGAAATGGGTACTTAGCTGGAATTTATTCCTTGGAATGCTTAAGCAGTTATAGCCAGGGTAAGCGCAGTAGAATATAGTGATTGCTCTATTTAAATGGACCTATCATTATTATGATTCAACAGGTTGCGGTGGGAACCGGTTCGGTAGATCATGTGAATACAAATGTAGCGTACCAACTCCTGATGACTTGACCGCCTGCAGAGGGGTTCAAATGTGCCTACCCGATCCCTATGGATGTTCGTGTGCACCGGGATTTAAAGGGTTAGATTGCAACTCAGGTAAGTTCAGTGATGAAAGCATCGTAAAAAAAAACGTTGACAGTATTGATTAAATTCTATTTAATCTTAACACTATTTGATAAAGTTGGGCTGAATCAGTCAACAAATCCCCTTTTAGGTACAAACTTACGATAACCTGGAGGAATGGAATAAGGGTGTCTTTATAATTGATCTGCACATTTTACTAAATAGTCAAGTAGAATCCCAGCAGGACCGTGACAAATAATGATAACGCTGGTTTATTTGTGAATATGATAGTCTAGAGGGTACTAAACACAAATCCGGTGGGTGCCACTTGGGCACCCTTGGGGAAATATTTTTATTGGAATTTTAAAATTTTACGGAGGCACTAAAATGACAGACATATACGAGATTTGTTTTCGCCGCAACAACAGCACTCCTTTTGAATCCCATTTTCGGTGTCACTTTAGGGCCTCCGTAATTTGTCGATATCCACGAATGACGAAAAATGAAAATGTCATCTTTTCATGAATTCTCAATGCTATATCTCAAAATGATATAATGTGACCCTCAATTTACTTCATATTGTCCGATATTAACAAATCACCAGCTTGCTCGTGTTTTTATTTGAAGGTATAGCACCGAGAATTCATAAAAAATTGACATTTTCGTTTTTCGCCATTCGTGGATATCGAAAAATTACGGAGGCCCTAAAGTGCCACCAAAAATGAGATGTAAAAAGGACGGCAGCTGTTGCGGCGAAAAAAAATCTCGTATATTCTGTCACCTTAGTGCCTCCGTAAAATGTTAAAATCCCAATCAAAATTTTTCCCCATGGGTGCCCAAGTGGCACCCACCGGCTTTGAGTTAAGTACCCCCCTAGACTATCATATTCATCAATAAACCAGCATTATCATGCTATGTCACGCTTTGGGTAAAAATCGGGTCAATTCTCTTCGGCTAAAAAGGCTACAAGAGCTTATTGCCTATTTGGAACAACTAGTAGCGTTCATATTTATCAAGCCGAAACCTTAAGGTTTCAGAAACTAGGGCAGTCTCTTAAATAAAACATTTCAAGTGTACACGCCACACGAAACCCTACGACGCAACGGTGTCGATCCGTGATCGTGGCTGGGGGGATGACCAGTGATCAAACACGGTTAGACCAGTTATTTTGAACCTTCCATAGAGGATTCCTACAGTGGCACTCTGTAAGTCACCGCATGAGGGGGTGAGCAAAGATGAAGATTGAGCATCATTGTGCAGCTTGGGGCGATAACTTGCCTTAAGTGACGAACGATTTTAAGAAAGACGGGAGTACATGAACGCGTGTAATACACAAAAGATAATCGATCATTTTTCACAAGAACTAATACCATTCGAGTGTCAAGTCGTTCTTAAAGTCTTCCTTAACTTACTGCAAGACCGCACAGATGTATGTATGGTCTAATAAACCACCTTCGTGAATTCCAACTTAATTGTCTATTTTGAATTAATTCTGTTGACACTTTTCAGCATACTTTCCTTTAAGCCCTAGTCACATAGAAGCCAGGAAGCAACATGATTCTACACGACTCTTTGTTCGGATGCAGTAAACCGTAAATAGAACAAAGATTCGTCTTTGATCGTGTTGCATCCCGGTTTCAATGTGACTGGGGCCTTATCTCAACTTCTCATGTATTGTAGACTGTGATGCCGGTGAGTTTGGAGCAAGCTGCACTGAAACGTGCCAATGCGCTTCTGGAGAATGTGATCGATTTACTGGAGTCTGTACGGGAAACTCTACAGATTGTCTCCCTGGTCGGACTGGGACCAGCTGTCAGGGTAAGAAAGAATCAAAATTCATAATATATTCAAGAAATGTATCAGAATATTGATGTGTTCAGGGCGCTGTTTCACCAAGATGATTAAGACTTTAAGAACGACTGGTATCCGTTCTTGCGCGTAATGATTGATAACATTACACGTATTCAGCGCAAGAACTGATACTGTAAGAACGATTGGTGTCCGATCTTGTTCGTAACGATTGATAATATTACGTGTATTCAGCGCAAGAACTGATACTGTAAGAATGACCGGTATTCAATCTTGTGCGTAATAATTGATAATATTACATGTATTCAGCGCAAGAACTGAGACTGTAAGAATGACTGGCGTCCGATCTTATGTATCGTAACGATTCATAATATTATGGGCATTCAGCACAGGAAGTGGTACCATTCGGTCTTAGAGTTGCTCTTAAAATCTTACCTCTGGTAAAACACCATCCCGTTGTGATTTTGGGGAAATTTAATGTATACTCTTCCTGGGTGTTTCATATACATTGGGTTGTTTGTGCTTGACAGATCAGCTTCTTTAATTGATGTTAAAAGAAGAGTCTACCTAGAATTAATATTTGTTCAACAGGAACAGAAAAATCAAATGAGCAGAACAAATAAAAGTGAGATGAACGTCTGAATATTTAGACAATTGTTTGACACGTTAGACAGTGTTTACCGATTTGCCATTTTTTTTTAATCTATAGAAATTCATTAACTTTCTTATTAATTGTCCGATTTTCTTCAATTTTGTTTGTTATACTCATCAAATTTTTCCGCTCCTGTTAAATTATTCTTTTGGGGTAGATTCTTTTTTAACTCTTTGTCAATTTTGAGAACGAGTGTGCTATTCTCAAAACCCAGTTTCCTTTTTTACTTCATCAACTAATTTTATTTTCCATGCAGAATGTATAGCGGGAAGATTTGGTGAAAATTGCTCTGGTGAGTCATTTTTTTGTCTCTTACATTTTGACATAAGTAAAATTGTTCGTTCCATGGCATGTGTAGAATTTCTCATACCACAGAAGCCCCTGCAACACAAAGGATGCAATCAGACTTATGATGAATATTAAGCGTAAGTCTATGGCAAAGCATGTACCATAGAGATGGTATGGTACTTATTTTCTGATTAATAAAAAAAATAATAAAATATAAACAAAATGAATAATACAAATACATATACATGAAAAAACCCACCTCGAATCAGATGGAAATCCCATTCAGCAGTACCAGGCACGACACTTCTGATCTTCAATGCCATTGTGACGTCAGCTGAAACTAGTCGACTGAAATCGAAACTGATTTAGCATGTTTCGGGAGTGATCGAACGACAGCAATCGACATGTTGACATTGTTGATCTTTACTTCCGGTCAACTGTGACTGTGACTGTGAGGAATGAAATAAAAAACTCCATATTATTGCTATTTAGATACGTGCTTCTTACTAGTTATAGTGATGCAAACACGATATAAACTGTTTCCGCAAAATATATTGGGTCATAGACAATAGAGCCGTACGCCGTATATTGAGATGTGTGAACACAACAATAACAAGCCGGTTCCGATTTGAATAACATTACAACGGAGCATTGAATTGGCGTTCGACTGGATTTTTCGGAAATAGATTATATGTGTTTGCCATGCAAATGGAAATAATAAAACATATGTTTTTTTTTAATCCCACCATGTCCAAATAAAAGGAACAGTTATCATCGAAAACCTGCCGAAGAACGAAGGACAATTACAAAGTATAAGGTTCTCCTGTCAAAGAGATAGCGTTGATAAGGTCTCATCAGCACCGCTGGTAGTTGTGCTCTATCGAGTAGCCATGGAACCCGAAGGTTCCCGAATGTTTTCCGATGCTGGCATCACACGAATCGGAAGTATGCGAAATTCACACGGACATGCACCCTTGTACACTGATTTCTTTGAAGTTGATTCAGTGACAGAAGAAGAGCTGTTCGTCTGCGTCATTCACGATGTCAATACATACAAGAGTGCAGAAACCCGTGCTGATTTTCACAGTAAGTGAAATTATTTTCATTTGCTGTTTGATCGTATGAATCATTAGCCCTGATGGAAAATATGAACACATTTCGTCCGTGTTTTCACGAAGTGACGAGAGTTACAAATACATTGAAACTGTTGTCCTCCAATAGAACTATCATGTTGTTCGATAGGATACCCGTTGAATTGGCGCTGTGTCGGGATTTCTTTGTCATCATGCAACAATATCATTTGGCTCCCGTCATTTAGTGAAAACACGGACGATTTTACCCTTTTGTATGATTTTCCCGGCCAATGTCCTCTTGTTCTCAAACGATTTGCCAATTCGATCATTCAATTTCGCACAAAACTACGTATACACTCCACGAGTTCTGCACAAAATATTTAGTTTTGACAATAAACTGGGAATGCCTATGTTAAAGCAAACACTTAATCCACTTAATATATAGAGTGGGTTTTCGAAATTGAGAGACAGTAGAAACAGAGTGCATTTATTGCACACATCAACTGCGCATTGGTTTTCTACCGACCACAAGCCTCCGTCTGCCATATTTGAAAACCCACTGTTGACAATGTTGAACGGCGACCGATTATATCCGATCAATCTCTTTCATCTTAACCCTAACAAGTCCAGGGTCAAATCCCTCCCATTTCCCACCCCACCCCCGACGTTTCGCGCGATATATCTGTAACGCAAATGAAAAAAACATCTCCACTATGTTTCATGACTTTTTATTTTCAAGTATTGCACAACTTTTGACACCAAATTTGTCTCGCCTGGACGTTCGGTTTGGAACCAACGCCCACTTGAAAAAAAAAATTCGTCAATCTCAAAATGTTATGAATCAGAGCATGTTGTATGATTTTACACACAAATGAGCGTAATTAATCGATTATTATTTTTCAAAATGTTTATTATAGGGTTAAGGCCTCGAACTCAAATTGACGGGAAGCATTCATCTTAATATATGTATCTTACTTTACCCAAGGTAGCCGCATATATAGAGGTAATGGTTTAACACGAGGTAATTTGCGGTCAATTATTGGGTCAATGTCAATACAGCTCTAATATATCCCCAAGTACACCTGGGTAGAGTGCAGCACCATGGTGAACTATTGGTGAATGAAATTAACGCCAATGTTCAACTATTATTATTTGATAATGCTGCATTTTTCATTCGATCCAACAAAGTTATACCTCGGCTTTCGGGTCCGCCTGTCATCCAGCGGACTTCGACAACATCCATAACTCTGGCCTGGGAGAGTTGGACAGCAGCGACACACATCGGCGATCCTCCGCTCATTGGATATATGGTTTATTACAAGGCTGCTGTCTCCGAGTCTTCTCCCTGGGTCTCCGTGGATCGGGAGGATAGTCTCGCGTCGACTGAAACGGTTGGAGGCCTGTCTCCAGACAGTGACTATGTGTTTGGAGTTTCAGCGGTCAGGGAAGGCGAAGGGGGAGAAGGACCAGTGGAAATCATTCATGCTAGCACATCTTGTTTACGTAAGTTTACCCATACCACTGGAAGCAGGGGACACAAAGGACTGGGACAGAGTAAACAACTTCCATTGATGCGATTTGCAATAGCTACAGGCACACAATAAAGATATGTCTTAAAATGATAATGATAGTATTAATAATAATAATCACGATAAAAGATGCAATTTATATCGCGCAAGTGCACTCTGCTGAGTGCTCAATACACTTTGCATTACGATTACCCTGGTTTCAGCCCGGCGTACTCCAGCGCACATGACAATTCAAGGAATAAATATTCCTACCAGGTACCCATTCACCTCACCTGGAATGAGTGCGGCAAAATTTAGATGAATTTCTTGCTGAAGGAAATTACCGCCATGGATGAAATTCGAACCAACGCCCTTTGGTTGAAAAGCGAGAGTCAGAACCACTACACCGCGGTGCCTCCACACATCTTATTCTGTCTTTCCATCTTTCCTTCTCATAAAGGTGTTGGTCAATGGAAGGGAAACTGCCTTCTTTTTTATGCATCTTGCTATTGTCGAAGCTTGAATAAAGTTGTTTTCTTTATCCCACTGCTTTGTCCCTCATGCTCACAATACATTGATATTGTATCAATGCCACGAAAATGATTTTTATGTCCTTGATTCTAAAAACGTTTGACGAAATCCCACGATTTAAGAAACAAATATCTGTAAACAAGTATTTAGCTGCGACCCATTGGTTGTCAAGATACTAACTTCTGTTAGCCTAAAGGATGCAGCTTTTTTTTTTATTTGTTAGAAATGCCAAACTATTTCGTAAACCAAGCATATCAGAATGTATTGACTAGGGGGTGCTAACATTTATCTTTTCTTCTTTGATTTGATTCAGGGCCTACTGGAGTACTCTCACACGTGGCGGTCCACCCGGTGCCATCCTCAGAACAGCTCCTTATTACATGGCAGGTAAGATAGGAAAGCCAGGGTAATAGTGTTGCAGTTGTAGAGCCCTCAGGGGATTCTCATAAAGAGGTGATAAGTGCTGTATAAAAGCCGTTCATTATTATCATTAATAATTTTTCTTGAGACTAACTCATGTCTTATATTCTGGAGGGCCTTTCGTGAAACTTGTCTTCAGTGACAAACAGTTATTTCCCCCCAGTTACCATAGCAAAAGTCAGCGGTAGTGCTTTCCATCCGATCAAAATCAAGGATTTCATTGGATTAGACAGGGCTGACTAATTGTCGCTGGCGACAAGCGTCATGAAACACCCTCCCTTTATCACATTTGCTTCCTTAGAACAATGAGAGTGTAATAAACAAAGCTTCATTCTGTTTGTGGATCGACATGAGGAGATCAAATTGAGCGCCATGAGCGCCCAGCTGAGGCGGAGACCGGCGCTATACAAGAGGCTATCATCATCATCATCATCATCATCATTGTAGCGGTGCCTGCAGTTGTAAAATAAAAATATATTTTAACAAACAACGTTGTATGAGACACTACACCGGATATCTTTTTATCCTCTTTTTATTAGATTCCAACATCTGAGATTAGCATTAGCAATTGTCGGAGTGGTTTCACCAACATTACAGTCTGCTTTTCGGTGCCTACACTTGTTAAAGAAAATATATTTTAACAAATAACGTTGTATGACACTCTATGCCAGAAACCTTTATCATTATTCTGTTAGATTCCAGCATCTGAAAGTAGCAATTATAGCAATTGCCGGAGTGGTTTCACCAACATTGCAATCTACATTTCGGTACCTACACTTGTTAAAGAAAAATATATTAACAAGATATGCTGCATGAGACATGCACCGGATATCTTTTCGTCATCTTTTTAACAGATTCCAACATCTGAGATTAGCATTAGTAACTGTTGGAGTGGTTTCATTAACATTACAATCTACTTTTCGGTGCCAACACTTGTTAAAGAAAAATATATATTAATAAAATATGCTGCATGAGACACTACACCGGATATCTTTTCATCCCCTTTTTGTTAGATTCCAACATCTGAGATCAACATCAACAATTGTCGGAGTGGCTTCACCAACATTACAGTCTACTTTTCGGCTGGGTCTGTAGAACAATCAGTCGAGCTTCCGGCCGCCTCACCCGGAAGTTACTACTTGACCTCACTGAAACCTGGCTCCGAGTACTCCATTCAGATGACACTCTGGAATAAGGATGCAGAGGGGTCAAGGAGCAAAACGTCAGTTGGAGTTACAAATACAAAAAGTGAGTGATTTTGGTCGATATATTTACATGAAAATGATACGAAATAAATAGAGAGGGCTTAACCCCTTGAAGAGTTTGAAATTTAGCTAATGGACACTCTGGAACAGTGGAATAAGGATGCAGAGGGGCCAAGGAGCGGAAAGTCAGTTAGAGTTACAAATCCAAAAAGTGAGTGATTTTGGTCAATATATTTACATGAAAATCACATGAAATAAATATTGAGGGCTTAGTTAACCCCTCAAGAATTTGAATTTGAGTTTATGGATTTGCATGTTTATGTGAAATGTATCCCGATATAGGCTACATTGTATAAAAGAATGCACGTTTTTCTTTTGAGAAAATGACATCTCATTATTTTTCACATTTTTTAAATGAGACCTACAACACTTTTTTCATAGAGGTTAAATATGTAGTACAAAACTGAGATAAGAGTAATCTATATAGTTGTTGATTTCCGATCTATAATCTGCATTTTGAAGAATTAATCTATTGGTGTAGTAAGCGTATAAATGGGCACTGTGTTTTTGTTTTTTATTCATTCATGCATTTCAGGTAACTCGTCTTCTATCTTGCCTTGGGCGTTGTTTGGTACAACCATCATTATTTGTATCGTGATCATTGCGTTGATTTTCGTATGGTAAGTAAAAGAAAAGTCAACCCTGTTCAAATCGAGAACTTATCAGAGGTAGCACACCCATTTTATAAAGATAATTCTCGCCACCGACAATAAAAGAAAATTAACAACCGATAGATGGCGCTATGCAGTTTTCACCATGAATACTTTTCTTTTTATATGTCATATGAATGAATAGCAAAGCAAAGCAAACAAAAGAAGAGGGGGATAAGAAAATTAGGGGGTCGGCCTGTAGAGGGCAACCAAGCATTTTTTTGCTTTATTATATCGTATGACAGGCATGATTCGTTTAATTTGATGGTGAGGCTGAATCCAATACTCTACTTCGACAAACCAGATTCATCCATTCGGCAATATTTCTAGGACATGTAGAGTGGGCTATGAAATACCTCTTAAGAAATCACTCCTCAGATGTAAAGTTTACTGTAATCCCTGATATATTGATATTAAAGACTGGGTCTGCCCCATAAATTTCTTGCTTTGAATGAAATCAGAAAAATCAGACCAATAATGCATACAAGTTTGAAGTAAATCCGACTACAAATAAGAAAGTTATGAATATTTCAATGATATGATTGAACAATTTTTTCGTAAATCACTATACGCCACACGCGACTTTTGGTCACATGACATGACTATGTTGCACATCCTGCCAGTAAACTTATCGTAAACCATGGTTTAAGAATCCGTTTCTATCCATTAATGCTCTTTTTTTTAAATCTTCAAAAGGTGGAATCAATAAATGTATCTGTACCCATGTATTGACTAAAACAAAGTTTTCCATTTGCATTAAACATTGAAAGAGGGGGTTTTAAAACAATGAGATATAATAAACTGCTTGTAGAGAAGTGCATCATATACGTTTAATCACGTGACCCAACGTTGAGTTATAATGCTGAAATATTCATAACTTTCTAAATTATATTCCGATTTGCTTCAAACTTTTTTGATCTGTTCGTCTGATATTTCTGCTTTTTATACAATATTTTTTTCTGGGGCACTGAGACCCAGTCTTTAAAATATATATATTGATACTGCTGATAGTGAATTGATCTTTTCTGTTGATAATCTTATACAGCAAAGGATTCAGGACAACATCAGAACGATCTCCCTCCCCAGAAGGCAATCCAAAGGCTGTTGACAAGGAAGATACATATGAAGACCTAGCCCTCGAACCACTCCCAGAGAATACCTACGAGAGTTTGAACCAAGTAGACGGAAAGCCTTCTGACAATGAGTACGTCAACCTGAACTACTGACGTCTTCAAGAAAGTTGCAGAGCGAGTCATTGAAAATATCAGGCCATCAGACAGAGGCTGCATTTTATAATTGAACCAATTATTTCGCTCTGTAGAAAATTTTGTTTTTACACTTTCTGTGCTGCATTAATTCTGAAGATAGTGATTGCATAGCCCAAGCCGCCAGCTCGTGTCCTCCTGTACACGTCTTTCACACTGTCGACCGTCATTTATCCAAAACTCTATCCATCTCTGTAACTCAAGTGTAGCGCGATTAATGATCACACATCACATGTTGTTTCCTTATTGTACAGTAGTTCACAGTATGTGGTTGTAGACCATATATCAGTTCAAAATTGTCTCACACGTCGAGTTAATTATGAAAAATGAAAACTTACCTCATCAATTAGGGATATGGTTGAAATAATTTACATTCATATACCTTTATGTTACCCTACACAATACAGATTATATACAATTTTCATTATTATGAATTAATGTTTCTATTGTATTATCTTGTATATGTTATTCGAAATGTTTCTACCTTTCTGTTAATTTTTTGTCAAATTGTATTTATTCTTCCTTTATGACATCCCGTGAAGATCATATTTTTGTGTATTTTAGCATGATCCAATAATTATATCTTGTATCTTGTAAAGACAAGCGTGATGATCAGCACGCATACCACAAGAATTTGTGTCTTTGCGATTATAAAGCATTTTCGTATCGCGAAAGATTCTAGCGAATGTTAAAATTTGTTGGAAGCATACCCATCAAAGATGTACGTAAACTAAGACAATAAGAAATGTTTATGTGTAAAGGTAAAAGCTAATTATGAATATTTTGATAAATGGTAATTGTATTTGTGGAACTTTGATAGACATTTTGACAATAATATCAATTACGTAACTGTCATTTACGTTAAAATTTTGATAGAGCTTGAAATGTCAACCACAAAAAAGATGTCAACAGTTACTGAACGCAATAAAATGAAACAAGCTTCTTTCCTCACGTTATATGCTCCATTTAATGACTATATTAGAAAAACAAGAACTGAAATATAAACAATACTTTAATGTATAAAAACGTGTACCGTTCCATCAGTTGTTTACCGATGGAACATCACAAGCCTGCACCGTCTACCCATTGCTACATTATTACAACATTTAAGCCCAGGAGCTGTTAAAGTCAGTCCGTCATGATCGACATGACTTACGAGCCAAACTGTCCGCTGCCATTTTGATTGCGGAGATCGCCGAGCAGAAAAATCACACATTTTTTTTTTTTACCTGGAATAACGAGTGAGCAAGCGCTATTTCGCTAGTTCACAGCTCGGTAGTCGCAAAGTATGTGTTCCGCATGTTTTTAGAAACAATCAAAGCCAAAGAGGGGACAAATCAAAATACACGCGACGACAACAAGCATCGGAAAGTCGTACAAGTGTTCCGAGTTTCTGAGCTTGGCAAGGTGCGTAAGCAAGGAACTGTTTAAATAGTAAATATCGTTGTTGCCAATACGCAACACGCCGTCCGTTCGCGCTCGAAACCGGAAGTCCTGTCGATCATGACGGACTGACTTTAATATAATATTTCGAGAGTAAAAGGAAAAGATTAGTTGACCCATGTTGTCCAGCACTTTTAAGGGAATCTTCCCCAGACATTGACCTGACTGATGTTCTGCCAGTGAATGATGAAAATATAAAATGAACAAGCATCGAACATTTGAGCGAAATCGGATTATTAATTAAAAAGTTTTACATTTTCAAAGTTTTTATTTACACCACTAATTGGCATCCTTACGTATGTGATTACATCAAGGAGAATTCCCCCATTCACTTTGTACACAAAATTTCACAATTTCTTATTTCTTTCAAGAAAAGTAAACATAATTATGTTGGGTTATTTTCGATTGAATATGATATACCCAGAACAATTCTACAAGCATTTAAAAAAAGAATAAGTTATTCCTCTTAATAAATTCTTAATAAATTCATGTACAAAGTGAATGGGGAGTTCTCAATGATGCCATCACAGATTATGCTAAACTTGTGCCATCATAGGATTGTTCAACTCATTTTTTCCTTACACTGACAGTATATCAATGTCGATGGGAAATTCCCCTTTCACGAAAATGTCCCAAAAGGCAGAGTTTCTCATGATAAAATGGACACCTTCCTTGGTCTAGTGACGCAATGACTTTAAACCTCAAAGACAACACTCCTCATGATATGCATGTTGTGAATGCGGTACTACGTTCAATGCAATACTTCTGGACGGCTTTCAATGGACATTGAAGAAGTAGGAAGGCATACTGTGATTTACAAAACCAATGAACATTCTTGCCTTCATGTCCATGAACATGTCCTAATCAATGGATGGATTATCTTCCAGGCACTATCAAAGGTTCTCATCTTGGAACTTGCACGTCTTGCAGAGCGCAGGGTGCAGACATTTTCAATAGTTCTTGTTGACCATTGAAGCTCGGTTGTCTGGGCATCACTCTGCATCGTCTCATAGATCCCGATGTAGATGTATCTCATTTGGACATTGGTTTAACCATAGGATACGTAATCAGAGGTTCCCGTTGACATTGTAGTAAAACATTGCGATGCAAAAAATAAGAAGCAGGAACGAATTCTGTGATAGTCGAAACCAATGAACGTTGTCCGTGGAACGCAGTGTGCAGACCCTTTCAATAATTCTTGTTGACCATTGAAGTATCAACAGCATCATCATCATCAACCCATTCTTGTAGCTTGCCCAGATTGTATCCAAAGAGCTGATAGTCAAGGTGGTAGAGTTCTGAGAGACGCATAAGGAGAAGGTGGTCCATGTTGCCCAGAACCTCCAGGGCGATGTCCCGGGAGTTGGATTGGCTCACGGGGAAAGGGAAGACGTGATTGTCGAGCTCGGTCCGCTGCAGGATTGTCTGGGCATCACTCTGCATTGTCTCGTAGACTCCGATGTAGTCGTACTTTATCTGGAGATTCAATCGGAAGGAATTATATCAACGGGTGCTTCAGAAAACGTATTCCTTAGAGCATGTTGCTCCAAACATGCCAAAGTTGCAATTTATGGCAAATCAATGGTACTAACACGCATTTTTATTCACGCACGGAGTACGCTTTGAACAAGACGCACATGAAACAATGATTTTGATTGGCTCGTTTCGATCAACTGCAACTTGCAATCACTTGCAACTTTCGAGCAACACCCCCTAAGTTTAGGTTTTAATGCAGGTTTGTGTCATAAATTTGGATGTGACAGGCGCGAGGGTCTGAACTATCCAAGTTGTAAAGGGAAAAGACAGCAAAGCATGTATAGACGATGATAATGTTATTCATACTTTCACAGTGAAATTTAGAAAATAAGCTAGAACATCTGAAGATTATCATTGAAGCAAAAACATTATTTCAGACAGACGATCGAGAAGCATGATTTACCATGTTCTTGGTACATGCGGCTTGCAAAATAATTGTATAACTTTTGGAAAGTGATGTGTTTTTTGTTTATTGATGTGTGTTCACTCAAACATAACCTCTTCATTAATCTTAATGATTTATGTCCACACAAAACTAGCTGTAGAGTTGAATAGCATTACTGCAAAATTTTGTTCCAGAAGAACTGACTCCTCCATAAAAAGGTTAGGCTACATTCAAAACGGGGGTAGTTGTTTATTTTCGTATGTTTAACCTACTTAATTATACAGTAATCACTGTGAGCAGAAAGAAAAAATACTTTGGACAAAGTGAACAACTTCATTCTAGCATTCACAATAGCTCGATGCACACAAACGATAATTCTTTCCCTCGTAATCAGCGGAAAATGCTAAAGAGTTCTTGCACAATGCATTTAGGGAGCCACTTTCTTTTGTGATCGTGAAGCTATCGTGAAAACTTCAATGAAATTGTTTACTTTTCCTGAAAAGCATGTGTCCTTTCTGCTCACAATGAATTACATACTCACATGGCATGGTTGACAGCGCGAATGGTACGTCTCCCAGTGCATGTCGTTCGTGATGGTCACGGGTCCGTTGATCAGATACTGGGCGAAGTCCTCGAACGATATCTTCAACGCCTGAGCATCCCTCAAGCGAGAGACCAACTCCCCGCCGGTCATTTCCCGGTCCATGCCGACCGGGTCGTCGGCGTCGTGGCAGATCTTGATGTGAGTGATGTTCCTCCGAGCCCGTCGCGCTATGTCGCAGCCATAATGCATCACGTAGTGTAGGTGATCGCGGTCGTTCGCCTGGACGAACTTGTCGTACCATCCGGAGACTGCGCGAAGAATTGGCTCCCGGACAAACATGATCTAGTGGCAAGGTTGGAAATGAAAGAAAATAAATCAGGTATTTATTTATCTCGAAAACATCTCACAAATATATCTGTATATGTAGAAAATTAGTAGTGATGGTGATGGCATTACTGTTGTAGTTGTTGTTGTTGTTGTTGTTGCTTTTATTGCTCTTGTTGTTCTTGTTGCGCCTACGGGTGTGTTTGTGTGTG
>BQKZ01003636.1:15650-39906 GCA_036244855.1 Temnopleurus reevesii
GGGGGGGGGGGGGGGGGGGGGAGCCAAACTTGCAAGACGAAGACTTGGTTACGCTTAGTCAAGAAAAACTTATTTTGTGATAAAAGGTCAAATAAGGGTCTGTAGTATAGCTTTATATTTTAAGTATAAATTGTTAGCGTCTGAACTCACTCTAATACTTGGAATCATGACGGTCCACTTCCAAGTCGAGACGAGGGCAAATAGAGTCACAATTGAAAATATGCTCCTCACATTTGCCCGCCCCCTCATGTGTGGATAGGCTTGGGTTTCGTGATTCTCGGCAAAATGCACGGTATTTCGGTATTTCGGGGATGTTTTTAATTATACCACTACCCAGATTAAAAAAGGGAATCTCAGATTCAACCGTGATGAAGATAAAATAGGGATGTGAGGGAAGAGGTGGCCGTGTCATTATTGGATAGAAACAGGAAGCAGTTCCGCGCAGAAATGGGCTTTTGAAATACAAACACGTTCTAGGTTAAAGACATTGTTACACGTATGATATTGTGTTTTTTTTAATATCAAATCAAGCTGTCTAACCTATGTTATCACATGAAGCAGGTGTTGCTCAAAATCAACTGCAAACAACTGCAACTTTAAAGATTGCAACGCGCATTTTCATTCGCGCACGGTATGCGCATTTAACAAGACGCGCATGAAACAGAGATTTTGATTGGCGCGTTCCGATCAACTGCAACTTGCGATCAATTGCAACTGTTGACCAACACACCCTTACAAAGAATGCAAAAACAGAGGGAGTTATACAGGAACTATCAAGATATCTATGAAAATTAAAATGTATAACGGACGCCTTATTCCTGCACATTGTGCAGACCTTTGTTGTAGGTCATACTTTGAATTATAGCCCCTTTTTGTTAACATTAAACGTTGATTTTGAAGCCTAATATTAGTTTATTTAAACGATCAACCATTAATGTAGCATTTAGGATCTGGCATTTTATTATATTTTTTAAATAAAAACGAAGTCTGTATTTAAATTGTAAAAGGGCAGACTTTGTCGTAAATCGTTGACAATTATCATAAATCTCTTCATATGTTTTAAGGTCCGACTGCTTTGAATGTTCTAACGAGCAAAAATGAATGTCTACTGTTCGTCCGTCTTGTCAGTTGATGGTTCATGTACTCTTTCCTACACATTAAGAAAAAAAAATGGTCACAAAGGGTACAAAACTGCACGAAAAGGCGGAATCTGCGGCAAAACTCGAAGAAATGCAATATTGCACATTTTAATGTACGCGCTCAGCAAAAAAAAAAAGTACGTGAAGGCTGCAAACTACTGAAAAGGATGCAATATCGTAAATTTTGACATCCTCAAGTGGACACTGTGTCATGTTATGGAGTCATTTTTTGATATATTTTAAAATCACCATTGTTGATGTATACGTAGTAGCGTGGCACGATCAGATAACCTAGAACCGAACAATCCCAAATGCCTCTGCTCTAAGGCACAATTTCTAATCTTCTGAGCACTCCTCAGAATACAATTCGTACCTTATGCGGTTCCATTTTTCACAAAAAGGACGCAATACTAGTAGTGCACAAAAAGTGCTCTCAGTGTTGCATTTACTTATTTAAAGGTGTAATGTTACCAAATATCGATCCATGACAATGTAAATACATACTGCCCGCCCCTCCCTACATGACCCCAATGACACCAATGACACTAACCTTGGTGTAGTGCTTTAATCTGTAATCTCTCTCCGCATCAGTGTAAGTGTTTAGTCGTCTTATCGAGTGGTGTCCCTTTTTAGATGCTGCTTCATCAAAGATCTGCCGCCAAGTGATGGAAGCTACCTTCCGTATCTAAATTACAGTAGATGCAAATACAGAAACATTTTATTTTTAATAGACCTCGAGTAGGCAACCTTCAAACACAAAATGGCTGCAAACTCAGAGAACTCTCCATTCACTCTGTACACAGAATTTCAATAATTTCTTCAATTTAAGCGAAAAGTAGAGTGACACCATTTTACATTTTTGTTCAAATATAAAATCGACATTTTGATTTTGCATGCATTTTGGATGAATCCTGTTGATTCTTTGTCCTTTTTTTTAATCTAAAAGGAACAAAATGTCACATTAGGGTGCATTCTTCGCCTGTACGTTGCCAACTGAAAAAGCCCACTAAAGGACGGTGTAAATCGAAATTTTGTTGTCGTGTTGACTTTCTTTTACCTTTACTTCCGGTCGACTGTGACTGTGACAAATGATATTGAAAACTCTGTAACGATAGATGCATACCTTGACTGAATAACTTTTGATAATTATCAGTGAACTCGGGATCATATGTGGTTGTAGCCTTCTGAGATCGGGCAGGTAGCTAATAGATTGGAGTCCTTTAATGTCCCGGTCACATAGGACCCCGGAAGCAACACGATTCACCCCGACTCTTTGTTAATTCACAGTTAAATGCCTCAGAACATCGAGTCGGGGTGAATCATGTTGCTTCCCAGGTTCTGTGTGACCGGGGCTTAAAGAATAATAATAATAATTATTATTATTCAACAGGAGCAGAAAAATCAGAATTTTACACCATAAATATAAAGAAAAACCTGGTAAGTAGTGCACTCATGATGCCATCTCATCGGCAACATTTTAAAACATTTTCACGAATTTGCTAAAAAAAAAAATTCAAACCTTTACAAATTCGTAACTTTTTTATTACTTGTTTAATTTTCTTCAAACTTTCTGTGTTTTGTTCACCGATTTTTTTTTCTGCTCCTATCTAACAGAAAAATACTATTTTGGGGTAGGCTTTTCTTTTAACTGGACTAATTCATACCTGACAGAAGATGACATTGTGGTTATCATCGACGAGGAGATGGCCGGGGGCTGGAGGCTTAGGATCGAGAGAGTTCCCTTCTAGCATGGAGCACACATTGGCCACGACGCTCTTCCGCAGAGATTGCGCTTCGTCGAAAGGTAGCATGGGCTTGCCAGACGGATTCCTCAGGGCACGGTAGTTCATCCGAATCAACTTGGCCTGCTGTAGACGGAGTTTCTGAAAACAAAATAGAACCAAGATATTATGATTATCCCCATTAAAACTATATATCAAAGCAAAAGAGTCAATGAATGATTAATCGTTGAACGAAAAAAAAACATAATGCCGAAGTCAAGTAGAAGCCCCGACTGAACACGATTCAACACGACTTTTTGCTCTGAGGCAGCTAAATTAAACTGTGATCTGAACAAAGAAGTCGTGTTCGGTGTTGTTGCATCCGGGCTCCTATATGGCTTGGGCCTTAGGACATGATGTGCGTGTTATGCATGTATCTAAAATAATCATTTGGGGAGGGGGGGTCTTCTTTGCAGTGGGTCAAGTAGGTGTTTCATCAAATACGAAATATTTAAGAACGACCGGTACCTTTTCTTGAGCTGAATGATCGATTATCTTGTGACTTTTATAATAACACTCATTAACGTAGTCCAGTCTTTAAATCGCTTCGAACTTTAAGAGCCATTTCGTGAGACACCGCCCTAGACCCCGTTCAGATATACGGCGTTAATCTAAAGCAAAACTAAACGGGTTAACGGCAGATCTGAACGGAACTAGCAGTCACGGAAGTGGACTTATAAACTGGTTTGGAAATTTGCATTCATTGTTTTTTTTGCACCATCTCTTAGACAAATTACAGACTAATACCAAAGAATGGACAATTATGGAACTTCTTTTTGACCTCCCTTCTTCCATAATGAAGGATAATTAGCCAACTTTGTGGTGACTGATGAAATAAAAAAAAAGAAGTAAATAAAATCAGTCAAAGGACAGACTGTTCTCTCTGAACAGTATTAGATGTATGTTGCGTATGTGGATCGGAGGTGGCTTCTGCTATTATAAATGCCCAGTTTAATAATTTCATTCATCCTCCTTATTCGGCCCCTTTATTTTTCACAAAAAAACACGTTATTTCATTCATCATAAATTTTGCTAATTGTTGTTTTCTTTAATCCTGTTACATTACAAATGAGTGATCTTTGCATATTTTACAACAAAATGCACGGTGCTTGTGTTGCCAAGTTAAATAATAATTAGTCAAATTTAATAACAGTTGGCACTTGGAATTTTGGAAGAATTCTTTTCAGCCCAGCAGAGTCATATCAAATGATTGTTTGAGAAGATGGTACAAGCGCAGTCAATAGGCGGGTTTACTAATAGATGCAAATTTTATGCATACCTCTAACACAAAGGTTGTTCTTGACAACCCGAAAGCTTGCCCGACATAGCAACAAGTAATGTATGCAAACTGGATTCCAAGTACTGTAGTCTTATTGTTATCAACCGGCCTATGGAATACCGCGTAACTACGTTAAACGCACATAAATTTGAATATATAAGTAAACCCGCCTATTGTACAGCCTTTTGTTAAGCACATATTTTGATATGGCAGTTTCAAGTTCGAATGCCACAGCGGTGTTTTTGGTGGAATTTCATTGCCAGTCTTGATCAGCATTTGTTCGGACACAATTAAAAAGAATCAGAATAAAGAATCATTTTCCCCTTCCGAAAGATATAACAGATTTGAGCCAGATGTAGAGAGCTGATGTATTACGATGATCTCTTCTAATATCACGAATATGGAGACTCAAAACGATTCGCAATGACGAAAATGGCACCTCCGTTGAACAATCTTAAACGTAAGACCACAAAACAAATACATCGTACACACACGTAGGAATCTTAACCCTATCCACTCTAGCAACGGTTGCTGGTTTTATTATGATACTCTTTGCTCAAGAATTGTTCCTACTGTTTATTCAACACGAAATGACGCGCCTCTGAAAAAAAAATCATAAAAGAGCTTCTTCTCAAGAGGGATTACTCATTAGCTACAAGTCCGACAGACCGGCGATCTGCATACTCCACGAAGACACGCAACTCGAAAGGGAAACCAGTTTATTGACCGGCTGGTAAGTGAATGCTTATTCCAGTACTGGCTCATTCAATATTCTTAAAATAACCATTTTCAGGTTTTTCTATGAAATGATTAATTGGTTGCTTTGCAAAGAAGTTTGGTTTAGAAATGTTGTGTGAAGCGTGTTGATAGATTTCTCGTAAACGAAAGCGGTTACATGGTATGCTTTAAACCGACGAGTAACAATAGGCGGGTTTATTAATAGATGCAAATTTTATGCATACCTTTAAGACAAAGGTTGTTCTTGACAATCCTAAAGCTTGCCAGAGGCTTGTCCGACATAGCAACAAGTAATGTATGCAAACTGGATTCCAAATATTGTAGTCTTATTGTTATCAAACGGTTTAAAGAATACCACGTAGCTACGTTCAGTGGCAAGAAAAGCACATACATTTGAATATATAAGTAAAACCGCGTATTGAACTACAATACTTGGAATCCAATTTGCATAGGTTACTTGTTACTAAATCTTTGTAAACCCGTCCATTTTGGAGTTCAAGGAGGAAAATGTAAGGCAATCCTTGTGTTCGTTTTTTTTTAATTGATTTCTAGAAAGAAAAAAATTCCTGTTCACGTGTTGCAGACCAGTTTTGTAATGTAGCCAAATGCCATGGACAAGTATTTGTCCGAATGTTCAAGAGAGTTTCTTTGTGGGGGGGGGGGATATTTTTGTCATATTTATTCACGCTCGCCCTACTTTACATAAGTCATAAAGAAAGTTGATACATCGGACAATCATTATAGCTTGTCCGTACTAGCATCAGACACTGCAGGTGATGTTTATTACTGCGATTGAAATGCGATCGTTTGTTATCAAGTGAGCAACCATTTCCCAATTGAGTATTTTAACAAAGCACATAAGCATAAACTTTGAATAGTTGTAGAATTCTTTTAAATAGGCGGATTTATCAAAAACTGCAATTTTTTATTCGTATTCTATCCACAAGGTTATTCTTGACAACCCGAAAGCGTGACCTCGGCTTGCCCGTCATAGCAACAAACTGACAAGTAGTGTATGCAAAATGGATTCCAAGTATTGTACTTCACTTGTTGCTGGTAATTACTTTCGCTTGCAAGAAAGCTGCACAAAACTCGAATCTGCAGAATTACTAAACCCTTCTATTGAACTACAACACTTANTGCATTTCTTTGTGTTTCGGAGGTGACATTTTATATGTTAACACTTTTTCCTTGCAAGTTATTGAAAGACCAGGCTTCAATCCTTTGCAAATTTAAATAAAACATGTTCTTACACATTCAAAAACTTTCATACTATTGCAATAGTAGTATTTTTTGTAGCCCTGCTTATAAAGTAGCTCAGCAGAATTTACTGAATACCAGGCTCTACATGTATATATATTGGCACACAGGTTTCCTACAAGATTGTGATCTAAAAACCTCAACGAAATCTATGGTCAGCATGTAGAAATAAATGGTGATTCTGGATATTCATCCATCTGGCCCCCTGGATCAAAGGCTGAGCAATTGCATTCACATCCACAAGATAATATCCTGCATACCAGGCACTTTAGGCTCACCCTTCACCCTTTACATAGAATTTCACCGAATCAGACATTGACTCAGACCTGTGTTAATGTACATAGAAAGTCAATGTCAAATAAATCTCAAATAAATTTGTTCGATATACATAAAGACAATAAAATAGAAACGAAGAGTCAAATTCAGAAAAAAGGGAATTTTGAAGAAGAAAATACAAGCTGTGTGACATTTCCTATACACCATGAATGCTATTTTGATGTAACTTTTGGATCTCAAGTACCGGTACATACACTCTAATTACCAGAGGACTATTAGAGCTTCTTAAATGTATCAATTAGTTTTGGGAGAGATGGTCCTTCAGATATTTAAATAGTTTGTGAGCTGCAGGAAGAAAATCACCATAATTCAGTTCTTCAATTGCAAATTAGAGCATGATCGTAATATGTTTGAATAAAATTTACAGAGATAAGGCTAAAATTATCGTGAAATGAAAATGATGACTCACGTCGCTCTCTTAAACAGGAATGAATGTGAATGAATGTGAATTCACACTCCACACATGATGCCAGTGGCTGCGCCATTCATTTTACCTCGAATCGACTGGTGGTCGATTAACCTAGTACTCCATAGGAATAACAGCTGATTGGAATTTTCAAACTAAAATAAGCCAAAATACATGCAAAACTTTTATCCTATTTTGTACACAGTTATATTCAAGCATGTAAAGCAATTGGTAAATACCGGTACATCAGCTCATTTCACACCAATATCTGCATCCTGACCATGACTATTCTATAGATACTTTTAAATACGATATGTTTTGGGAGAGATGGTGCATGATTCTATTATTAGAAACTTCTCAAATAATATATTTTCAATAACAAATTCAATTTTAATAGCAAACTTAATGGTAAGTTCTTTCCACAGATTAAGAACAAATGCTCAGTCTTGACTTCCACAGCAATCTCACGATCCGATCAGTTTAAAAAGTTGGGTGATGGTGAGAAGAAATTGACGCGGTTGTTCCATCAAATTGATTCTTTGATGTATTTGAATGCTCAGGTTAGAAGGGCCTGGTGAACAAACATGGTAAACTTGAAGATGATGAACAAGAAGCAAATTTAAGTGCAGGACAAGTGTCAACAGTGATCTTGAGGTTTTGCTGAGTTTTGTAGGTGGTAAANTGAGTATTTTAATAATTTCACTAAACAGTGATTTTTGCATGCAAATTGGCAACTTGTGTTCACATGAGATGACTTATGTCATGCACTTCTCTGCAAATAATCTATTTTTTATATTGTTTATATATTGTTTTTCGTACCCTTAACCAAATTTTGTCTTTTTCGTCGATAGGTGCATGAGTGCAGGTAGAAGTTATATATTCAAATTTGTTTTATTTACACTATTATTCTAAAAATAACATGTTGCAAAAAGTCGAAAACTTTGCTTAGAGAAAATGAATCATGCTATCCATAAAAGTAGTTTTTAGTTTCATTTTGCTTCATATCAAAAATCATTTTCCTTTACTTACACCAATAATCCTTCAAGTTTAAGGTCTGGAATCTTATTTATTTTTTAAATTCGAACAATTTAAAACAAGAATAAAAGAAAAAAGAAAAATATATCCTGCTCGAAATTTTGACCCCAAGAGTGCACTTATTGTACTGCTGATCGTAAAAAAAATATCCATACATCAGCTGTTGCTATGTTTGGCAAGCCTCGGGCAAGATTTCGGATCGTCAGGAACGACATTTGTTCAATAGGTAATGTACACCCACCTATTGTAACCGGAACGGATGGTGTCTGCATGTGGTTATGAAACCTTCCATCATGATTCAAAAGTTTAACATTGTGAGGGGTGAAACAGGCTGGGAGGTGTATCATCAGCCAAACCGATCGATGCCACGTGATCATATTCATTATGGGTGTTTGTTTTACGTGGTTTTCTGAAGTGTGATTATTCCGTTATATCACCCTGTCGACCCAAGGACCCTTTTTTCAGATGGGCGATTAATGCCATTGTTCCTTGGATGTCATGATAGTCACCGGCGCCTGATTATGCATGCATATTGATGAGAACATCCAGATGATTAACAATTAAAGCACTTATGTGAATTTTTTCATTGACAAAGGAACATTTTGCCCTGTCTTGGTTTTTGTTTGCTGATGTCCTGTTATAGACCATACCTTTCACTGAACATCCCTCACATTTGGAGCAGCAAAATTGCGAAGCAGTTTTATGATATAGAATATGCTTTTATCTTATCCGAAAAATCCAGGACACACATGATAACCTCAATAACGTCAAGAGACTTATGACCAATACATGCTATGTACTTGCATCTCTGGAAAAGTATGAGGAATTCTGCAAAAATTGGATCATAAGTGATAGTCATTCAATTACTATTCAGCCTTATTATCAATATATATATCTACCCTTTCCAAAATAAAACACATGGAACTAAAGAAGTCCCTCGTAATTGTTTTCAGGGTTTAAAGGGAAACTACACTCAGACTTTAAATTGCTATCATTAAATGAAGAAAAATAAGATGATCAAACTAGCAAAATCGGATAATCCATTCAAAAGTTATGAATTTTCAAAGTTTTGATTTACATCCCTCATGGGCTCCTTAAATTGGCAAACGTACAGGCACAAAATGGCTGCCAACATGGAGACCTCTCCATTCGCTTTGAACACACAATTTCACATTTTCCTCTTTTTCCAGAAAAGTAGACAAAATTTTGTTTCTTCGGTTAAATATTTTAAAGCCACATCAATTCTGCAAGCATTCCAGACAGAACGGTGTTGATTCCTCATTTGAAATATGATATTGATCCATTTTCAATCAATTTATATACAAAGCGAATGAGGAGTTCTCCATGTATGACATCACAAATTATGCTAATTAGCTTTACGCATGCCAATTCAAGGATGCCCAGCACAGGTGGAAATGATAACTTTGAAAATTCATAACTTTTGAACGGGTTATCCGATTTTGCTTAAATTTTCAGTTTGTTCATCTGATTTTTCTACATTTACTGACAGGACATTATTACCTGGGTGTAATTCCCCTGTAATTGATTTATTGCCTTCTGCGCACACGATTTGTTCAATTTCAATATGTGAAAACAGACTTCTTGTTTCTCGGCGGTGACCATCATGACATCAAAGTAGAAAAATATTAAAAGAATGTTATTCAGATGACAATGGAAGTCGCACGCTAGAGGTCCCATTACGTAACAGATAACTGTCCATTGTCGAAAGTCCTTGGTCAACCCTAGTGCGAACGGTAGGGTGAAGAGGTCACTTTCGTAATGTATTCAAATTTTATGCAGACTTCTTTGTCAAGTGCACAATAACAAAATATACCTGATATAGAATAATCGTATTTCAATAGAAGGAATGTGGAAAGCATGTAATGGTTGTTGCTAGGTTGGTCAAGCTACAATGTTTGTTCAACCTAGCAACGTTAATGTACGCAAGTGGCGTTTTGAGTATTGTATTTTCATTATTTTCTGACAGCTGAATAAATAATTCATATTGGGGCAAACATGAATAAATTTGAACACATTACGAAAGTAGTGTATTGGACATCGATGTAATTAATCCCACAATGCACCGCGCATTGTGAGGGACTCTTCGCCGTGAGGCTACATAAGTGCAGTGATTGCGATCGCTTTACTTCTTCGTTGTCTAATACGCATTTCGCGATGTAATTCTGCTCCAAATCTGGATCGCGATTTGAATCACCTCTTTATAGTCATAGTGCGAACGCTGTGGAGGCGCGCCGTAGTGTAGTGGTTCTGACTCTCACCTTTCAACCAAAGGGTCGTAGGTTCGAATCCCACCAATGACGTCAATTTACTTCAGCAAACAAAATTCATCCACATTGTGCTGCACTCGAGCCAGGTGAGGTAAATGGGGGCGGCAGGAAGAAATTCCTTATAATGCGTAGCTCCGTAATGGCTGCCAGCTAGATCTGGGTAATAGTGAGTGTAAAGCATTCAGCACCATGAGCACCGATAAGGTGGACCTGTGCGCTATACAAGTGGCCACCATTTTTATTATCATTATTAAATAACATCGATGTTCGGGTCACGATCTAATGCACTTTGAATTCGTAGTGCAAACGCCCCCTTTGACTCATCTGAATCATTCACCTGAAATGAGTACCGCTCATTAAATCATGACACCTGTCCATAATCTAATTATCCAATATTTTGTATCGATATTGTCTCAGAAGCGAAGGACGGTATGACTTGACGAGAGAGAGAGAGGGAGAAAAAATGAAGCAAATTATCTCAAGGACCTAATGTATTTCAATAAAATACTAACATCGCATATAGGAAATATCTAACCAAGATAACTGCTAAAACATTATCAAATCTGGAAAAAAAAATGAGTTGCACAAATTAGAACGGTTTTGATGCAATGCTGTAAGTCGAGATGTGGTTTTAAAATGGTAGGGTGTTACATAAAACTAATTGTCCCAACCACAAATGCGCCATTGATTACCAATGAAATGAAATCCTTGATTTTGATCGGATGACTGTTGGTGTCGGTAGTGTCAGAAAATGAGTATTTTCAACAAAACGTTTTCATCATTGGACCGATATTCTTAATTTTCTTAATTTATATCAATTTTTTTTTTATTGGGGGGGGGGGGGGGTTTTTTCGGTTCATAAAATGTACTTATTGGACTCACCCAGGGAGGTCCGTCGTCCCATACACATGCATACCCGCCAACCTCTCACATTATCAAAAATCTTACTCCTGGATTGCTTTTTCTACATTTTAACTGGCGTGGAAAGATTGAATTGACATATCTTTGTTATGTTATTTTTTTATCTAATGTATCTCAGTCTAGGTCTTCACTGAACAAAACAATTTTCTACAATGTTATAAATTCTATAACGAGCAATTCCATAAATCATATCATACGTCTAGACTCCTTGCAGATGAGACCTTCCTCTAATAACTTGTAATAATTCACATCCGCTATAACGAGCTCATGAATGCCGGCGGTTTGGCTTTTTCTTGTTATGTTTTGTTTTTAGACGTATCAGACATTATTCAGGTGAATCTGAAAACAGTCGGCGTATATTACAAAATTGGAAAACACCGGTTGTTCACTGGTCAAACGCCGGGTAATTACCGGCTTGATAAGAATAGATTGTCAAGGGTGTTGCTAGAAATTTGCAAAAGATGATTAATTTTCGCAAAGTCGCCAATATTCCTTAAACCTGTTAAAATCAAACTATATGTTCACAGGTCGACAGATAACTATATCACAATAGTCAGAATACGAACTGCGTACATTAGTGCTGCTAGGTTGAACAAACATGCAAGTGACAATGAGATGCCAATGAAACACTGATTTTGATTGGTGCATGCCGATCAACTGCAACTTGCGATCAATTAATTTATAGCCCCCGTCCATGTATGATATTCATCAGTAATTCATTAATTGAAATACAACAACCCCCCCCCCCCATGGGTCGCACGTACAGAAATATTAACCAATATATTGAAGACTCCAATTAATAATAATAAAAATACACAACATTTATATAGCGCTTAATACAAAGTGTTTCTACGCGCTCTGTGCATTATTACCCGGCTATAGCATGGCTACCTTTTGGCGCTCACCAATTTGCTACCAAACTAAAATAAATGATATTCTTACAAAAAAGGGGGCGTACGACAGAAGATAGATGCAATAATCAAAGTTACGACAAGGAATTCTCCACTAATCTCCATAAATTTATGGAATGCTCCCTTTTGCTTTGCATATAGCTCTCCAAATCTGAACGTATGTGGCGTGCCAATAATTTTGCTTCTCAATCTCGGAATAACGACTTTTTATTCCGATTCATACGACACCACAGCTTTCCTCGCAAAAGTTTTGAGCTGATTCCGGCATTTTAACTTGCAAGTACAGATGGCAATATTATCATTGCAAAATTATGGAGGTTTGTGACGTTTGCATACTCGGAAGTGTTTTTATGTTATTAACAAAAAAAAGAAATATATAAAAATGTTACCCTTTTTGTTTGAACAATAAATTATCGGAAAAGAATATAAAATGCAAATTGTATGTTTCAAACAAACAATAGAGCAATAAAAGTTTGAAAATTACTGCGTGATATCGGTATCGCGAGATGTTATATATCTTGATATCGCTATTGCATTATAAAGAAATTTAACCAATACTTCTAACTCGACCGCCAAATATATATGTAATTACCTTATTTAAACGACTTACATGAATTCTTCATNATTTTTTTTTCGTACAGAAATACTTTCTAAATCTGAACACATGTGGCGCGCTAAGTATGTTGCTTCTCAATCTCAGAATATCGACTTCCGGTCTATATGTCATCACGGCTTTCCTCGCTGAAGTTTTGAGATGATTCCGTATTTTAACTTCCAAGTAAAGATGGCACTATTATTGCAATTTTAAGGAGATTTGTGATGTTTGCATCCTCGGAAGTGTCTTTTATGTCATCAACAATAAAATAAAAAGAAATATATAAAAATGTTACCTTTTTGTTTAAATAATAAATGATCGGATAAGGAAATAGAATGCAACTTATATGTTTCAATCGAACAATAGAGCAATACAAGTTTGAAAATATCGGTATCGCGGCATGTTATATCTCTTGATATCGCTATTGCATGATAAAGAAAATTAACCAATACTTCTAACTCGACCACCAAATATATATGTAATTACCTTATTTAAACGACTTACATAAATTCTTCATTCTTCCTGAACTTGATATATATAGGTCAATTTAAAACAAAATACCCCTCCTCTTTATAGAGCGAGGAGGGGAATTTCTGCGGTATAGGATTTTTTGTTTTCAAATAAAATTGCAAAATTCGTTTCTTTATCAAGAATCTACATAACAACTGTATTATTTCAAAAGTGTATTTTTAGGTCTTTTCAAAAGAAATGTGCTGTCCATGCCGAAAACTGTACCAACAAAATGAAAATAATAATAGTCCATTATAAAGTATTTCTTAAGACTGAGGTGGATCCCTTTAAAGACCCTGTTCTGGTACATATCTTTCCATTTACATAATAAATACACAAAAAAATGAAAGCAAAATGAAATAAGCAGATCGTAACAATCTGTAAGTTTTGTCCTTCACCTCGTTTTAAGGTGTTATCATGACCTTTATAATCTGACACAATGATTTGTTCTCTTGTGGAAACAATTCTTGGTTATCAAATAATTTTCATCATAATAATAATCCTCTTCAGTAATAGATTGGTTAATACAACCCTTTCTGTTCTGGCAAGGACAGTACTGAACTCGTGTGTCCTAATTATGTCAATATTGATATTGAATGGTACAGTTTATCTTTGTCGATCAAATACCAATATTATTCTTAGCTTCTTGACAAAAAAGTCACGAAGCATCATAAAATTTGAATGATAGACATTCTTTTAGTGTTGACTAACAACAAACAATAGACACAATTCTTTATGTATCGCATTCGTTTAATATTTACAAATTTATAGCGATTGAAACAACAATTGACTTTAGAATCTTTTCTTTCTTTTCACAATTGTTATTCAAGAGCAGGGCGTCACTTTTCTTCGATATTTTCCTTTTCTTTCTTTTTCTTAAAAGTTTATGTGCCGATGTACTTTTTTTTCGCATTGATCAGAAGCTCTAAATTAAATGTAAACAACTGTTGATCACGATTGCTTTAAATCTACAGATCTCACATCATCTGTTCATGTTTAATGTTTATTAAGTTTTGCTGGTGAACCACATGGACTTATTGCGATTAGTAAACATATTATTTTGCATCAGTACTAGGTTTTACGCTTGGAATTTGTTTTGCGGGTACTTTTCTTTGTTGCTTTTGTTTAAATATCTATCATATGTCTTGCGAACTAAATGTGTTTTGGTATATTCAGGATACGACTTTTCAAAGAGAATTAATTCGTAAATGATATCTAATTAGCACCAAATTTTTACCCTCTAACCAATCATCATTCAACTTAATTTTTTAATGCTGCTGCTTTTCCCTTTTTTTTTTTAAATATGTCAAATCAATTATCCACACAAAAAGGGAACCGATTTTTTTTAAAAATATAATTACCTATATATTTGTGAAAATTAGATGTTTGAAATGGAGGTGAAGCACATACTGACAAGAAAAATGTAACATAACTAATTAATATAACGTGTGGTTATAGAATTCAAATCGTATAGGTCATGCCATAGGCAATTAAGGGGAGGTATCGCACAACGCAATTCTGTCCTCTTGTTTAACGTCACGCACCCCCACGATGTCTTCTCCATTTATCATTCCCAACATCGTTTACAGCAACAAGGTGTTGAATTTTTATCGCTTCGATTCTACGAGCATCAGATCAGTCATTAAGTGTAATCTTCAGGCGCCCAATACCCCCATTAGTCGCATAATTTTTGCATGAAGGTACAGAAATGGATTCCTTAATTGCATGCCGGTGTGATGGGCATGCGGCGGAACAAGACGTCAATGCATACCTTGCATGCGTAATCAGGGGCCTGCAACATAAAAGAGATACGATTAATTGAACATTTATCTCTTTGGTACACATTTTGCCATAGACTTACGATGAATATTTGTCGTAAGTTTAATCGCATCTTTTATGTTACAGGCCCCAGATCAAATCATTTCTTTATTTTTTAACAAAAATGCACAGGATGCGCAGGATATTGTGAAAAGAAACTTAATCCTCCACCTCGAGCGGTCGAACTTTGTGCCTTCGCCATCACGTGATCCGAAAGATATTACCACTTGTCCAATGCCATCACAAATCAGAAATATATTTTGTGATTCTTACAATTTAATTTTTTTTGGGGGAGGGGGGCTATGACCACCTGCGATACGTGCGCTATAGATGTGCGCTATATAAATTGCATCTATTATTATCATTATCATTATCACAAAAAAATCTTTACTTTTGAGCACATAATACTCTATACGAACTATCTATGGTTACAGAACGCAGCAGGTGAAGAGTTGATAACACTGCGGTCACTTTTAAAATGAGTTGCTTGCCTGCCTGATTAGATGATGTTGACTCATGAATTATTAATGTTATTTTTTTTTTAAAAATGAATTAATAATAATAATAATGAACGGCTTTTATATGGCGCTTATCAACTCTAAGAATTTTCTAAGCGCTCTACAATTGCAGCATTATTACCCTGGCTTTAGCCCGGCAGCCACTTCATTAGCGCACTTGGCGTTTCAAGGAATAAATATTCCTGCCAGGTACCCATTCACCTCACCTGGGTTGAATGCAGCAGACTATGGCAGTATGGGTAAATTTCTTGCTGAAGGATATTAACGCCCTGTGAGAGATTCGAACCACCGACCCTCTAGTTAAGAGGCGAGAGTCCGAACCACTAAACCATTAATTTAATAAAAGATTATTGTTTGCGTATTCTACTCGAGCATTATGCAGTACCAGAATATCACTAAAGATTTTTAAATAACAAAATTACAGAAGTTATGTTTTTGTGGGGGTGTATACTCTTTCGAGGAAAAGAATCAAAAAATCATACAGGCTTTATCACAGAGGCACATACATTGAATTAGCACTATTGAATACAAACTACGACGTCAAATTAATTTCATTCAAACAAATTGGCGCCGGAAATTGTCGGGGTCGTTTGCGTGTCAAGAACTCCCTACAGTTCGCTGACATCAAATTGGAAAGGCTAAAGAGTGGAAGCGATCGTATAAAACGGTCAATGTGTTACGATGAATATTTATGAACACCATGCGTTACAGATGGATTGGGGTTCTATTTTTAGTCACAATTCACTATCCTCAAATCGACATAGATTTCGTATGAAAAAAAAAAGTATTTAAAAAACTCCACTGTAATCACAGGTTGTCAAATGACGGAGTTTCCGCCGTCATCAAAATTAAGTGGAAGATACTTCTCTATGATTTGACACTGAATGAAAATATCCCCTCCTATATTGCCCTGATAAGAGCCAATACATAGCTCAGTCGGTAAATCGTCTAACTTGGAATGATGCGATCCTTCATGGCGCGGGTTCAGGTCCCACAACTGTTCCATTTTTTTGTTGATAAATGTATTTGTTTAATACTGCACCTGCATGAAAAAAGGCAAGAATGCATCCTAAAATGTGTTGCAATACCTTTAAAGGTGCAAAGTTGCACCCTTTTCTTTCTTAGTTGTAAGAGATGGGGTTAAAAGGTACCCTGCCTAAAGGGTTAGGATTCACAAAAGCGTTTCAATGGGCTTAATAAAAATTTGATGGACGCTGAAGGGCAACAGACTTCATGAGCATTTGACACTATCCTTTTTCCGAATGACTAATTATCCGGGTCAATTTGTTTCGAACTCAGTCACAGTTTTAAGTCTAGTTATTTTTTTCTCTAGAGTACTTTAAGTCTAGATTTTACAGTTCTTCTATTGAAATGAAATCTAAATAAAGTTCACACTCAGCTTACGTAGTTCGTAATGAGAGCGCACGTATCTAGAGGCTCTATGCTTTATATTATTATTACCCGAGTTTTAGCTCGTCGCCATCAGCGCTCACGCACTTTAAGGAGCAAAAATTCACGCAATGTACCCATTTACAAACCTGGTTGAGTGAAGCACAATGTAGATGAATTTCATGCTGAAGGAAATTTATACAATGGGCAGGTTTCGAACCGCGAGTCAGGACCACGGGACCACGAATCAAATTGGGAACTGCAGTCATTTTGTAAAGAATGTATACTTTTTATCCACCCGAATGAATTGGCTGTTATTGTTTTGTATTACAAGACGAATTAAAGCTATCATAATGATAATGATGATGATTTCAATAATAAAGATAATAATGATAATAATACAAAAAAATAATAGTAATAATAGATGTATGTTTTCCTTTCAGCAGAGCTATGAACGTTTTAATAGTTAAATGAAATGATTCATCCCTTTTATTATTGCCCAACTCAAATAGCAATTGGAAGTTTTTAAAAATTCCAAAAAGTCCCTTCCCACCACATTTTCTGACCAGCAATGTGTGCTTACAAACGATTCACTTATGTTGATTACGCTTTTTGAAATAGGAAGTAAATGTTTAATTCAATTCTTCAAAAAGTCAACGTTGATAAGGCAATGCATTAGAATATGGGGGTATTCCCAGAGTGCCCTTGCCTGCATAATTTTCCGATAAATCGTTATAGAAGCAAAACGTCACTAAAATGTGACATGTCTCAGTCAAATTTGCCTCAGGCTGAGTCGTATTTATGGCTCGAAAATGCATAAATTTTAAGATTGTTTTATCGGAGTATTTGAAGACAGCATCTAATGTTGTCAAATGTTTGGGGACCGTTGGGGCGTTTCGAGAAGCTTGTCGCAGCGACAAATACTCTTTCTCCGACAATTACCTCAGCAATGACCTCAGTGGTATTGATTTTTATCCAATCAAAATCAAGTGTTTCATTAGATTTATAGTAAGCGCAGATCGACTGATTTTTGTTGGCGACAAGATTCATACAATGCCCTCCTAGAGTCAAATTCACTTTTTTCTGTACTCTGCCTAATAAATCTTACTATTCGTAGTGATATGTATCATGGTTAATTCTGTATATTTGTTCTTTATTTTTGACCGGGTTCTCTTGCAAAGCAGGCCATTATCATTAGCTATGAATACAATTGGAACACATGTAGCATTCCCTACACACTGAGGAAAAAAGGGTGCCTAAACGTTGCAAACCTTCGCGAATGGGTGCAATCTGCCGCAATACTCCAAAGCGTGCAATATTGCACATTTTCGGTGTATACGCTCAACAAAAAAAGTACATAGAGGGTACATAGGGAGTCATTGTTTGATATATATTAAAGTCATAATCGTTTATGCATAGGGACGTACGTGGCACGGTCGTACAAACCAAAACCAAGCAATCTTACATCTTCAAAGGCACGCGTTCGAAACCTTTGAGCATTCTCAAGAAAAATCAAAAATCGTACGTTTTGTGGTTCGATTCAACAAAAAGGGGCGATATCCCTCCCTCCCCCCCCCCCCCCAAAAAAAAAGGTGATCTCCGTGTTGCATTTGATTGCACCTGTAAAGGTACAAAGATGCACTCCTTTTAAATGTGTGTTGGCCAGTTTCGACCAGGATTCTGGAAAGAAAAACGGGGTTTCAGTGCCATCGTATTAAAGCCCTCTCCCTCGAGATTGATGCGTATTGGAGTGACATGTACCTGTCAAGCTTTGTAATTAGTTTACGTCACTGAAGGTATAGGCGGGAACAGCCCCCTTTCCTCATTTCCTCCATGGGGTACCACACCGGAATTATCCCTAAAGTCCAAAAATGAAGAACGATAGGGGCGGGAAAAAAAAAGAAGTCGTGAAGCAATCAAGTTTAGAACGTGCTTTGTCCCTTAAATAGCAGCTTTATATAGGGTTTGGCTCGCATATTGACAAATCTTCTGTTGCCCCTCAACCATCGTATGCATGCATGATTTATCCAAATGTCAACGACGCTACCGTATCCGCCAAACGTTTTACGACCCCCTAACTGGAGAAGAAAAAAAAAGACGCATACCGTGTGTGGGCGGGGCATCGACGAAAATCACACCAAATCAAAATGTTGGAAAGATCAAGCAAATCAATTACTTCAAGTGCGGATCATTTCTGAATGAATTCCGGAAAATATAAGGAGTGGAGTCAACATGTTATGCTCACTTTAATTTCTATGATTTCAGCCTGCAGAGTGACTTCAAAACATTTCGATTTTTTTTTGTTTCAGACTGACGATCTGTTTGGCAGTGGGCTTTTACAATTTTGAGGTTTATAAACGTTCTTCAGTATGCCGACTTCAAACGATTCGACGATAAAATTGGTAAGTTATCTAATTTTACATTGAATAATCGTTCATAATTATTAATCTTAGCTTAAATCATTTGTGCATCGCCATGTTTCTGCATGTTATCATTCTTTGTATATTGTGTCCATGTGGTAAATTATTACTTTATTTTATTTTTTGTTACCATCCTTTCCATTGAATTCTCTCTTTTTCTCTCTGGTTTTTAATATCTTGTGTTTTGTTTTGATTTGGTTTTTGTTTTGGTTTCTTTCGCTTTTTGAAGAATGATATATGGGTAATTTGATTGGTAACGAGCTATACACCACATGAAAAATACACTATATGAACAATTCATAAGAAATTTGAGAACATATCTCTTTAAAAACAACGAATCTACTGATAATCCCAGTTCCTCTGACTTCTTTCTCTCTTTCTGTTTTTTAAGCGCTTAGGGGCTTTCGCATGATTGTGTTATGCGCTATATAAAAGTGTTTCATTATTATTCTTATTATTATTATTATTATCTATTTATATTAAGAGACTCGTAGTGACTCGCCCCAAACCCCCTCCCCCTTCCCTACACCCCTCCGGGCCCCCCTCCCCCACACCCCTCCCCTTTCCCACACCCCTTACCTTTGAATCCAAGTCCATCGAAACGGTAGCTCGAAAATAGCAACGATTAATCAATCACTCACGGGAATGGCTTGCGCCAATCACTGACGCAGTCACCATATACCGTGTGCGTCAATAATTTACTGAAGTGATAGGGAAATCGGCAGAATCTGATAAAGTTTGAGGGCGGCTGTATGTGTGCAACAGTGTGCCAAATATCAATAATGATGATAACGATGAAAATTTAAATATAAATATTTTTAAAAATAAGATAAAATTTAAAAAAAAAAAAGATGATTTCAATATATCTTCATATAGAAAATACCATGATACGAAGCGACTTCGCTTATACATCAATATCTTACCTCTTGTTGAAATATCACAAAATTGCTAAATGGTGTCATTATTTGCATAACATTTTCAAACAGTCATACAATCTTGTTTTCTGATGCAATTGAACCGGTAGTTAATATTGAATACTTACCGATAGAAATAAACCTTTGGGTGAGTTGGACCCTCCTTTAGAGTCAAGTAGAGTGGGATTATTGACTTTTCTCTTTTCGCCTCCTGAATAAAGACAAACAGAAGTGGGTAAGACTCAACAAGATCTTAAATTACCGTAGTGGGGCGGCTTTAATATGGTAAATATTTGTCACTAATCATATTTTGTGTTTATTCTTTAACATTTTTTTCTTGTATGAAATGTGGGGGAATCATACACGTGCATGAATCGAAAAATGAAAGTAGGACAGACATTCGCCATTTTTCCGACATCTGTTTTGGGGCACAAAAAGACGCTTGAAATTTATTCGTACTTCAGAATTTCATAAAATCCTAATCGTCCATTGCAAATTTTCATCAAAAGGAATGTCAGAAGACTTAAAGAGTCATAATATAAAGAAATGGGGTAGAAAATCATTTCAAACTGTAACATGATTTGAACTTGATCACGAGGGCAATCCGATGATCTAGTGGTTGAGACACTGGTCTAGAATACAAAATGTCGCGGGTTCAAATCCTGCCCGGTTATGTTTTTTTTTCACAGCAGTACTAGCACATTGAAGCTTGTACATATTGATCGTTTGATACAAAATAGATATAGACCTAAATGTATTTTCACAGTCACAAACAAATTTTCAATAAAATCATTGATATTTAGGTATGTCATTAGATTACTTATTGATAAAAGAAATTCGTGCTATATATTTCTCAATTCTATTTTACTTTAGAAGGTGAAACACTCACATTTTCCTTTTATCTTAAACGTTTTACATTTTCAGTTGTTCCACTTTATATTTTTTATACAATATTGAATACAGAGGATAACATGCGACAGGTATCTTTAATTAGATTATCATAGTATAAGCATATCAAACTTATTTCTTAATGTCCTCTGACTTAGAGGAGCTCAAAAATAATTTTATTATAAAGATGGGACATTTTTTCTGACTCATTTCGACTGCAGGCACGTACCCATGATTTCATAACTCATTCCCAGGTCCTCAAAAAAGAATGGGGGTTCTTGGCTCAATTTGTCGCCTATCTCGGCAGTTAAGCGCCCTTACACCTCAAATTTCTCGCCCCTTAATCTATTAAACCAAAGAGCATGAAGAGGGGCGGGGCTGGGGGCCAAAATCACTCCTATCCGATGGTGCGTACATAATATGTCCCTTAATCATTTACAAATACTGAAAAAACTAGACGATGCTGAAGTGAATAAAGAAAATAGAGAAGACAGAACAACAGCCCCTTGCCCCCCCCCCCCCCCTTAAGAAATAGCTTGGGGATTCAGAGATAATCTTATAACCCCCATTACGATGAACACACGCATACGGTCGCATTTGCCAACAAGGTCTTTCTGAACCCCTTAAACAAACTCGAAGAATTTGTTTTGAGGCAAAATTTAGAACAACCCTACAGGTGTCTGCCCCACCTCATTCTGAAATCTTCATTTCTTTTCTTTTTTAAATGCACATGACTTTCACATTATATTGCTCCTTGACACTTGTAACAGCACAAACGGAAATTGATTCATAAATATTTGAAACAGTTGTCTCCTAATACAGGAACTGATTGTAAAAATACTGTTTGCTTACTCACATCATCAGATCATGCCACATGCACTGGTTTACCTGAATCAGACACTTCACTGGCAGAGGTCTGGGGACAAGAATCTGCAGATCGACTATCACTGCATTTTCTTGAAGGTATTGTTGTAATAACTGAAATATTATAATAACTAACAAACAAAAAATAGCTCGGCAAACTTTAAATTTTGTTTCATCTGCCACAGGCCACCTCTCGAGGAGCAGACATGCAAAAAGAAAAAAAAATCGGTTTGTAGGATCTATAGCCTTACTCCATTGCCCCCCCCCCCTCCTTCATGCGCCATAAGAAGCTGACAAGACAAATGACGGGGGGGGGGGGGGGGGGCTACTTACAGTATACATTCAATCAGCCCCGCCCCTACTTGGTCTAGCTGACAATATCAAATTTGGCGTCTCCTTAGCAAATTTTACGTGTTTTTACAACAAATTTGACGTCTCCTCATCGAATTTACGCCAATTTTCTATAAAATTTGGCGTCCCGTTATCGTTAACTCGGATACGAAAATATGGAACGAATCTTCAAATTTAAAAAATAGGCGAAAGTACGCTAAAACTAGTAATAGCCTAACATAGCTGTTAGGGCCTACAAAGCTACGGTATTATAAATCCACCCAGACGGCTAGACGAGATCTCTAACGAGTAACATTACTTTTGTTAGGCCTAAAGATTAAGGCGTGCGTAGCCTTCCATACCCCAAGTGAAATCATACAAATGTAGGCCTAACTAATGTAGACTTTGTCTTCACGTTAGTCGGAGATCCAGATCTAGATTATTTTACGCTAACTAGGCCCTAGTCTTAATTAGACTAGATTGTTAATCTACTTCACTATCTAGACCTTTCCTTTCACAGGCTAAATTTTCGATAGTGATTAACTTAGAGACCTAACGTTACTTAGGCCTAACTGCTGTTAAGCGTTAGGCCTACTGTTGTTACTTAGCTGTTAAAGTTAACTTAGTGTTTGTTAGGGGCTAACTTTACTTTAGTCTTGCCCCTGTGCGACTGTGACTTTGTGAGTGTGATTCTCTTTTTGGGGGCTTGTTTTGTCGCCGAACACTTTTTTTTTTATCAAAAGTGTTCGGCGACAAAACAAGCCAAACATTATTATTCTGGTTGCCAATCCAAATTCAATGTTAGACTGACATCTAACGACAACGTTACACTCACTCAGTCTCAGGCCTAACTCAGTGACGTTAACAATTCGGTGCTAATGCACTTTCGTAAAACGTCCCTTCGTGTGTACATTAGCGGCAGTGCCGCTGGATACGAAAGTGCATTAGCGCCAACAATTCTAACCGTACGTTACTGAAGGCTGAGGCTGAGTGTAACGTTAGATCTCAGTCTAACATTGAATTTTGATTATCAACCAGAATAATAATGTTTGGCCGGGCTTTAGTTGTATTTGACCCTGTATTTGGTTCCAATAGGCCTTGGGCCTATACTCACCTCTTGAAATTGAATTCATGCCGAGATAAGTTTCAACGTTGAGATGACCGTTTCCAATCTCAGGCCGGTCCCTGACGCTGGGCCTGGTGCCCCATTTGGAGCTCTTGCTTGAATCCCCTTGAAATCCGATGCTCGCTGACTCCAAAAGCAGGAAAGTTGTTACAAGTGATGTGGCGATGATTATCAAAATGACACAAAAGCGTCTTTGACTCCGGAATCTCCATGAAGATGATTGTTTGAAGTTTAATGATGACATTTTTGTACAAATTACACAACGATCCACGTACAATCAGCATATACAAAAGAGGTTTGCGCATGCGCTATAGCTACAAAGAGCTCGTTAACGAGGTACGCGCACGTCCGTATTGCGCGCGTGGTCATAAAACATATCGAAGAGTTTCTATAAATTACAAAAAAAAAAATAATAAACTCTTTGATAAATAAAAAATGGTAAAGCTCGTTGAGAGCAGGCGCGCAACTAGGGGGGGCTATGGAGGCGCTAGCCCCCCGGGTCAGAGCCAGGGGGGCGCCAAAATTTGTTGACTAAACGCGCTTATAAGGGGGCGCCAAAGGGGCAGGGGCAGCAAAATTTGTGCTCAGCCCCCCGGGTATGAAAATCCTGGGTGCGCGCCTGGAGAGCATATAGGTCAAAGTGTTATTTGATAGAAGTCTATCTTTGTCGTAGAGGTATTCGCGTGCTCTTTGCTCTCAACTCCCTGGTTTCTATGTGCGCTTATCGACACCATAAGCTTTGCGACGGAGGCAACGTCCAGGCGAGAAAAAAAATCCGTTTGGTCGCCCC
>BQKZ01003637.1:0-10887 GCA_036244855.1 Temnopleurus reevesii
TGGTGTAAGTGCGTTGACCCTTTCAGTCCAACCCTTGCCTTTTGGACAGGCAGCGCTCAGAACAGGAGCGATCACGGGAACATTTGGTAAGGAAAGTTCTTATGATTTACACTACCACAAAAAAAAAATCAAACTTTGGTTCATATATTAAAGGTCAAATAAAGTTTTGATGAAAGCAAATGATTTTTCCCATGAAATTTGCCTTCAAATCTAAAAACAGTCAAACCTGCTTGAGCGACCGCCTGTTTGGAAACACCACCTGTCCATAAAGACCACCTTTCTTGACTCCCTAGAATGCAAATAGCATGTAAATGAATCTGTGTACTAGAAACCACCTGCTATTAAAGACCACTTTTTCTGTCTCCCTTGGGTGGTCTTAATAGACAGGTTTGACTGTAATTTGAAATATAGTATCATAAATATATTGCACAAAAAGTTGTTTGACCAAGATATGGGTTTTGTGTTAAGCTCTTAAACCTAAAATGTGTCAAAAATTTTCAGTCTCATGGACTACAAATCTGAACCAAGGTTTTCTTTCTAGATCTCCTCATGCATGGAATTGAATGAAAATTTCAGAATTTTGTTTTTGTGTATATCTTTCTACTATCCTTTTGTCAAATCCGATAAACAAAATATTGTTATCACAGAGAGAGGGTACTAAATATGATTTCACTGTCAAATCCTATTTTTCATCAAGAAGGTATATATAGACACAGAAGTCATGATTAACATCCCGTATAATTTACATAAAAAAGATCTTTTATTCTTTACCATTAACAGTTTAACAAATTTATTTTTTCAATTTTGAATTAACCCTTTCAGGACAATAGAACATGTTTTGAATTTTGGTTCAACAACTTTTGATGTATTGCTCTAAAAGTATAACAGTTACTTGACCAGAAAGAGAAAAAAATGTCTACATTTAATAAATCTGACCATTTGTATTCTGTCACCATTTGTCGTTGGACGCAGACAATATTTTAAATGAAAATAACCACTAAAATGGTCTTACTTCTTAAATTAGCAATGCAGATATCATTTGGAAATCACTATTATCCATGCAAATTGACAACTGAACTCTTCACTTTTTAACAAGCGTTTTGACAAAGAAGATTCAATATGGGAACATAACATCTAATTAGAACGTTCTCAAAAGAGAATTACAAATTTTAGTGTTGCCAATTTAGGAAAGGAATAGTGTTGCAAAATAATTCCTGTCCTGAATGGGTTAAACAAATTCATTTGTTGAATTATGAATAAATATTTGTCATATTTCAGCGGCTGTTGGAATCATCTTTGCCACGACGACCGGAGCGACAGCTGCGTTACGAGGGAAGGACACGCCCCTTAATTACTTCCTCGGGGGATGCACGTCTGGGCTATTTGTAGGAGCAAGAAGTAAGTTAATAGAACAAAAGATATAAACGATAATATTAGTGGGGATGTATATATAGCATCTTTCCAGTCAGTTTTGACTGCTCAAAGCACTTCCAATCTTATTACCCGGTCACTGGATGGCAATTCAAGCCGAGCACCAAGGCAGATATGTAGGCGCTCACGTCATCAGGTAATGTGCTCTTGTCTCTTACCGGTCCCCATTCACACCTGGGTAGAGTGCAGCTTTGTGGATAAATTTCTTGCTGAAGGGAATTAATGCCATGGGTAGAACTCGAACCGTGACGCTCTGGTTGAAAGGCGAGAGCCAGGTCCGAAACACCATTATGCTTCCCAACCCCTTAATTACTTCATCGGGGGATATACCTCGGGGCTATCCGTAGGAGCAAGAAGGAAGTTAATAGAACAAAAGATCAGAGCTTACCCGGATCCCCCGTCCCTGCCCCGGACATCATTGGACGTTGTACCTCTGAACTATTCGTAGGAGTATGAAATAAGTTAATAGAATAATGGAACAAAGCTCACCTGCTCCCCTGCCCCCTCTCCCTCCCCTGACATTGGGGGATGCATGTCCGGGCTATTTGTAGGAACAAGAAGTACAGTGTAAATTAGTAGAGCAATAGATTAGTGCTCCCCCGCTCCCTGGCCCCGCTCCCTGGCCCCGCTCCCTGGCCCCGCTCCTGAAATTATGGGAGGATGTATCTCGGGGCTATTTGTAGGAGTAAGAAGTAAGTGAATAGAACAAGAGAAGAGAGCTCCCCCAGCTGAAAAATAGGAGACCATTATATTTACAGGTCGGTATATCAACAACAACCAAAAATTGAAACAAAAACTGTTAGAGCTAAAGCTGAAATAATGATTCTTTTTTCAATATTCTTTACACAGCTAATTTATGGATTGTAGATTATATACTAGTGTTTTGCACCTGTTCTCTAATCTTTTTACTGCTCTTCCCTCCCACATCTCTCGCTATCTACCTACATCCCCTCTCTATTTTCTTCCCCCTTTCACTCCTCTTCCCACTCTCCCTTCCTCTTCTCCTTTTCCCCCACCCCTCCCTTCAATATCTCCCTCTCTCAACCCTTCTATCATGCAGCCTCAAGTATGACCATCGGATCTGCAACATGTGCAGCGTTTGGCAGCGGTGCAGCCTTCTACAAATTCTGGAAAGACAACGAATGGGGGCCATTTGTTCCCCGACCAAAATACTAAATCATAAATCTACTCAGTGATTTTCATTTTAAAAGAAGGGATCGAAGTGGTGAATTGAGTGAGGGTATTGATCACAGAATAGGAACACTTTGTGCCTGTACCAAAATGCTAAGTCATACATTTACTCATCAATTGAAAAAAGGGATTGAATAAGTGAACTAGCTAAGTATGAACTTGATCGTTGCATGTCCCCCCCCCCCACAAAAAAAATGATGAAATGAAAAAGATATATTCATTGTGAAAGAAGAGATAGAATTGTGCTCTGAGAGGATATGAAAATGAGAAATCATGTCTTGCCAAGAAACTGCCAAATTTATTGGTGAGGTTTTATTGGTAGAATAAAGGATTTTTTTATTCTCTGGATAAATGTACTGTGCAAGACAGAGATATCAGGTCACCATACCTTTTATTACTATTAAGCTAAAACAATAAAAATCACTGTGGATCACTGCAGGGGCAATATCCATGGACTGATCCGAGCTTTATAGTGTTGGAAGGTAACCAACAGTTTCTGACTTGCGCTGTGGTTTGTCACAGAAAGGTTAATGTCAAACCAGAAAGTGAAACAAACATTTATTCAATTGTAATCTTCCAAGAGAAGTGTTATAAGACTGAAGAGGTAGCATGCGGCACTTGAAATAAAAAAAGAATCCCTAGAACTTGACAAGTTAAATGTAAACAGACTCCATTTTTCCAGATTTCTGTAGATCTCCCAAACTTCGTATATTTTCACACAATCTTTGGGTCTCCTGGTTAGGTTTTAATTTCTCCTGTGGTTGACCGTTTTTCTCTCTTGTTAAGCCATCATTTTGATGAAAATGGTTATGTGAATCAATGAATTTTAAATCATTGGTTCTGTTATCAAATCAAAATTAATGTTAGCCTGAAGGGATCTTTCTAGAAAGTTGCAATTAAATGCAAATCATTTACAAATTGAAAAACGCATTTTCATTAACGCACTATATGTGCTTTTGACAAGATATGCACAAATCGACGGTTTGATAGATGCATACCAATCAACTGTATCTTGCAATTGATCACAGTTTTCTAGCAAGGGTCCCTAAGATGGAAATAGACAAGAAAGCTTTTATGATCCTAAAATGTATTCAATCCATGAAGATGTATTGCTTTTTCTTCATATGGAGGGCTTTTCAAACACTGAGCAAGGGATCCCCCATTTGCTAGGGTAGTAGCGGGAGAATCTCCAGATTCTGGTTGGGGTTGCAGTCTCTGTGTAAGATACCCATTTGTGATGTAATGCACCTCAATGCCATATTGTGTGGAAGTTTTTTTTGTCTATTGCAATGTACATACATAGAATTTACATGATTATTTCAGCATGTATTGAATAAAATGTCTTGAAACAGAACATTTATGTCTTTCATGTTTTTTTATTGTTCCGATTTGATGGCGAGCAGTTTAGCTAAGCCCCAGTTACATAGAAGCCCGGAATCAACACGGTTCAACACAAAGTTCTTGTCTAGTTAAGTCCTGGGTTGTGTTCCATAAAATTGTGCATAGATCTGTGTACGACTCTACAATCGCGTGGTGATCTTTTCTTCGGTGTGATTCAGCGCCAGGAATTATCGTTAAGTGCGAGAAAGGGTCGACAGTCTTTCGTACAGACGTGCATGGATATAGGCACAGCCCTATGAAACACAACCCTGGTATAAAGCATCATTAACTTTTCCAGAACAATGAGAGACAAAAGAGTCGAATCACAATTAAGACTAGGCAATAGACATATATGTGACTGGAAAGAAAGATGTAACTAGGGCCCCAGGTAAAGGGGACAAGATTTCACAACCTTTAGGAATATGCATGATGGAAATGAACTCTTTAGATATTTTGCAGGTACAGACTGCAAACAGCATTGGGCAAAAAGTCGGGGAACCAAAATTTGCCTTATAATTGGGCTAACTGTGTTCACTTTACCTGTTGGGTAAAATATTGCTCAATTGTAGGGCGAGTTGAAACTAGAACAAAAATATTTGCCAAACAGATGAGGAAAACATTTCCCCAACAGTCGGTAGGGCTGACTTTTTGTCTAACACGTTTTGCAGTGTAGGAAAGATGCCCGCAACAAAAGGGTTAAAATTTCAATCACCAACAAATTGATCCAAATATTCTGTCATGAAAGGAAAAAGAAGCTGAGGCCCCTATTCGCAAAGAAGTCCCGATTGAACAAGATTCAACACAACTCTTTGTTCAATTCACAGATATCTGTTATAAGACTAGGGGGTGTTGCTCAAAAGTTGCAATTGATCGCAAGTTGCAGTCAATCGGAACGTGCCAATCAAAATCATTGTTTCACGCGCATCTGGTCAAATGCGCATACCGTGCGCGAATGAAAATGCCATTACAATTTACAAAGTTGCAGTCTATTTACAGTTGATTTTGAACAACACCCCCTATGCCACCGCACATTACAGGATTTTGAGTCATACGACCTTACAATCAATTTTTCAAATACTGAAACCGCTATAAGGGTTAAAATTTCTTTTTATACTTCACATGTCCTTTTATAATGTTGTATATTATTTATGTTTTACTTTGTAAATTGAAATCATACAGCTATTAGCTGCAATGATTTTTATTCAATAAACCATTTATCTATCTATCTATAATATGTCATCTCATGGCATATTATGATACTCAAAATTTATGAAATATCAAGTATCAAGTACCTTGCCGTGAGATGACATATTTCAGCATGTTTCGGTATTTGCAAATTGGTTTACAACTAAAAATGGTGTAAATGGTGTAAATGTGCGGCGGTCTTTTATAGTCAGAGCTCCTACGTCACTATAATATAACCCATACATACTTTCTCTCCAGAGAATATTTGGTTCAGCTGTTTGGTGTTTAACAATCTAGTTTCTGCCCTCGTGCAAATTCCCGAAGGTTGACATCTGTGGTACTTTGCAATAGTGCGCACAGGAGCACATTTGTTTGGAGGAGTTTTTAAACAATTTCTGACATTGTGTCCAATAAAGTTGTTAGTCAAGAAACGCACAACTCTGTGAATGACTGGTGATCATTTTCTGCACTCCATGTCATCAAATTCGCACCTGAAAAAAGGTCACTGTTCGTGCATAACTCTACAAACAGATTTATGAAAAACAACCAGGGTCAGATTCCTTATTCAGTTTGGTGATAGTCTCAAAGTATCCAAGTTGAAGAGATTTCCAAATGTAGATTCAAATAAGGGAAACTTGCACAAATAATCGTCTTTTCATTCATATTGTATTTAAAATGTATTTCAAACAATGCTCTGTAAATTAACTCAAAATTCTTTACAATGTAAAATAGGATCCAATACATGCTCGGTCAACTCTGCATAAGTCGAACTTGTCTAAAATCCAATAAAAGTCGATATGACTCTTTTAACAGATCATGCAAAACATGTGTTTAAAGGGGAATTACACCCAGACAATAATGTACAGTCAGTAAATGAAGAAAAATCAGATGAACAAACTGTGAAAATTTGAGCAAAATCAGATAATCCGTTCAAAAGTTATGATTGTCAAAGTTATCAGTTACACCTGTGCTGGGCATCCTTGAATTGGCAACGTATAGCCAATTAGCATAATCTGTGATGTTGTACATGGAGAACTCCTCATTCACTACATAGTACATAAATTCATTGAAAATGGATCAATATCATATTTGAAATGAGGAATCAACACCATTCTTTCTGGAATGCTTGCAGAATTGATGTGGCTATAATATATGTAACCGAAAAAACTAAATTTTGTTCACTTTTCCGGAAAAAGAGGAAAATTTGAAATATTGTGTACAAAGTGAATGGAGAGTTCTCCATGTTGGCAGCCATTTTGTTCCTGTGTGTTGCTAATTTAAGGAGACCATGAGGGGTTTAAATAAAAACTTTGAAAATTCATAACTTTTGAATGGATTGTTGGATTTTGCTCAAAATTTCACAGTTTGATCATTCTATTTTTCTTCATCCACTGAGAGTACATCAATGTCTGGGTGAATATCCCCTTTAACCTCTTGTAAATCAAATTTCTCTGATGTTGAACAGAGCATTTTGGTTAAAGAGATTTGAATTAGGCGGAGTTACCTGTATATTATTGCAAGTGAAGCACACAAAAACAAATGGCTTTTCCATCAGATGAAAAATTCTGACCAATATTGAAATGGTCTTTTCAATTATTGTGCCCAATTATAATCAGGGTCTTCACTCTGCCTTTGAATTCTTCGTGAAATAATCCATCGATAAAGCTGAACTCTTTTCTGTTTCCCTTGGGTGGCTACTATAGACAAACGACAATGAAAGAGCAAAATGTTTTCTGTTACATTATGACGTTTGCCTGTTTCTACTGCAGTTACAAAAGACTTCATGAACAATTGGTAATCCTTGCCTGCACTCAATGATATCTTCCGTTGCTGAATTGCATGTGACAAAGGTTTATCCCCATCTCGTTCAAAGGCATCTCGTCCAATGACCGTTTCGTCCAAACGCGCTTCGTCTAACATTAGGTCGTCCAATTACAGTTTTGTCCAATATTCATTTCGTCCAATATCCGCTTTGTCCAATAACCAGTTTGTCCAAAATCCTGTTCGTCCAATAGCCATTTTGTCCATTAACTTTTGGTCCAATAATCAATTCGTCCAATAGCCATTTGGGCTGACATCATTTCGTCCAATCTGGACAACCTGATGATAGGACAAAGTTACACTAAACAAAGCGGTAATTGGACGAAGTAGGACTAGACCATATGATGATTGGACGAATAGGCAATTAGACAAAGTGAAGATGGACCATATGGTTATTGGACGAAATGGCTATTGGACGAACGGGAAATTGGACAAATTGGTTACTGGACAAAGCGGCAATTGGACAAAATGTTTATTGGACGAAATGTTTATAGACGAAGTAATGTTGGACGAAGCGCGTTTGGATGAAACGGTCATTGGACGAAATGGCAATTTACCGTGACAAATGGTCTTCAGTTGTTCACAGAGATCTACGACTATATAGCTTTTACATGAAGACAACGCTCTTCACATAACTATAAGCGTGACCAAGATTGCGATTCAAATACTCAAATGATATCTCTAGTGGCACTTGGGTGGCCACTACAGACAGACATTTAAAATACAAACGGAGAATGGAAGATATTTCATCATATTAGGACGTTTGTCCAAATTGCAACTGTCTATTAACTTCCTTTGCTTCATCATGTAGCGTCTTTGCCCTCTCCTTGAACTTCGTCGCCATTCTCTCATCCTTTTGGAACCCCATCCCCTATCTTATACATCCGACTCGTGTTTACACAACCATACACATCATGACTTAGATCGCAGCTCCTTGCCGAATACTTCAATATCGGCTTTCTCTATATCGGCTTTCTTATCCGTTTCCCTCTGATGGCTAATATTGACAGGGATTTAAAATGTAAAGGGGAGAACAGATGACTGTACATCGATCTTGAAATAATGAGGTCCTACGGTGATCAGAGAAATTAACCCTTTATATTCATATACTCCAACAATATCAACAACAGCAACCATCTTTTTCTGTTTCTCTTGGGTGGCCATAACGGACCACATTTAAAATTGCAAGGGGAGAACAGATGACTTGCCTATCATATATGAACAGACTGGTCTTCGGCATAACAAGGTTATTGTGACAAGAGAAATAACCTCAATATACTCATACTCCAACGAAAGCTGCCATCTATTCTGTTTCCCTTGGGTGGCCACAGCACCCAGGGATAATTTCATTGGGAAGAACAGGTGATATCAAACTATATTTTCAAGATTTTAAGACGTTTGTCCAAATTGCAACTGTCTATTGACTTCCTTCGCCTCATCATGCAGCGTCTTTGCTTTCTCTTTGAATTTAGTTGCCATTCTCTCGTCCTTTGGCACCCCATCCCCTATCTTATACATCCGACTCGTGTTCACACAGCCGTACATATGACCAAGATCGCAGCTCAGCGTCGAATACTCCAATGCCTTTTTCATGTCTTTGTCTACGCCGCTGAGCCCTTTGAGGTACACGGCACTGAGATTGAAACAGCTCGCCTGGTGATCCTTTTTACATGCCATCTCGAGCATTCGGAGGCCTTTGTCTATGCGAGGCTGTAGGTCCGATGCTGGGGTATCTTTCTTGAGGGAGGACATGAGGACCGATCCGGCTCCGAAGCAAGCATCTTGGTTGTCGAGGTCGCAGCCTTTTAGGAAGTAATGGAGGGCCTTCTCTCTGTCCTTGTCGACTCCTAGATTAGGAAGTAGAGAAAAGAGAACATGCAAATATATTAAAGTCAAATCAGGTCATATCTCTGGAGAATGCAGGCAATAGGTAATAGCCAAAATTGTTATTTCTTCTTATTTCATCCCAATGCAGATGGACTTTCATAAGGCCAAGAATCAACGGATCCTCTGAAAAATAGGCCTGGGCGGTGTTTCACCAAATCGTTCCTAAAGTTACGCACGACTTTACGTTCGACTGGTATCAGTTCTTGCGCTCAATGCATGTGATAATGTGAACAATTACCGTACGCACAAGAAGGGGTACCAGTCGAACGTAAAGTCGTGCGTAAAGTCTTTCTTAACTTGGTGAAACACCGCCCAGATCTGAACTTTTTCTTTGTAATTTCTCACTCAAATAAAAAAAAATTGGAGATCAGAGAAAAATTCATTCACATACATGTGTAATGCAACCGAAATAGATACTTTCAGATGTTCTTAATTTCTCCTCTCAAACCCGTGTAAATGAAATGGGTTCATAAAGTTTAAAAAATAATAATAATCAACAAATATTACCAACCAATGCCACTTTGAAAAAAATGGCATTCAAGGGCAACAAAATATTTTGTTTTGCCTTTTTCATACACATCTCACATGAAATGTGTTCCTAAAAATAGATAAATAAATATAACTTTTTCTGACCAACCTTATTTTAAAAAAATGACATTTGCTTTCAAGGGCAACCAAACATTATTTTTTTTGTGGAGGGGAGGGAGAGGGGGGCTTAATCATACACAAACTCACCTTTCCCATAAAGGTAATATGCCCCAGTCTTGCTGCATCCTTTCGGATGGCTAAAGTCATTGCAGCTCTTCTCGTAAGCTTTCACCGCTTGGGCGGGCTCGTTCTTAACACCAGCGAAGAAATCACCGAGTCTGTAACAACCTGTAATGATTGAAAAAAAAATGATGAGATATACAATAAAAAATAAATTCATTATTGAGTGGGAAGAAAGAAATAAAGTGAAAGAGAGAACCAAAGAATGAAAGAAAGAAAGAAAGAAAAAAGGAGGATCAGGAGAAGCTTTTTTCGTCAGCTTTCAAACCATTGGAGGCTCATTATTATTTAACACCAGCGAAGAAATCACAGAGTCTGTAACAGCCTGTGGTGATTGGACAAAAAATGAGAAGAAATGGATAAGACAAAGAAAAAAAGTAAGGAGGGGTAGGAGGAGGAGTTAAAAACGATACTATAGAAGGAGAGAAAGGAAGAAATAAGAAAGAAAAGAAAAAAAAGAAAGGAAGAAAGAAAGAAGAACTTAGAAGAAGAAGAAGGACTCAGGAGAAGAAGAAATGAATGGAGAAGAAGAAGAAAAATAAGAGGATGGAGACGAAAAAGTAGATGGTGAAGGAAAATAATAAGGTGAAGAAAACGGAGAAGAACAAAAAAAAAAAACATGTTCAATCATGATGTTGTTTGTACATGCAAACCCAACTGACACACCTAAACTGCATGAGGCCATATCACGAGATGAGAGCCCCCGAGTTCCGGCGGCTCTCATCTCACACACACGGCTCGGTTTTACGCGCATGCGACAATTCACAAAATGACTAAAGTTTTTACCATCAGGCGTCTTTTCCTTGTAGCACTGGAAACTATATTCTGTTCCAAGATTCTTAATGTAATCTTTGACTTCATCTTCATTCTTGAAATCCACGTTAAACATCTTTGGAGTATTTCAAATGCTGCAAATTCGGCGAAATATTGATGTGATTTCGTCTGCTCTTGGAAAGGAATCAATTACGTCATATTTTACGCAATTCAATCAACGCCATCTACGGCAACTGCATTACATTTTCGGAGTAAAGAAATTTAGGCTAACCAAAACTACCAAAATCTGAGCTGCCTGCTATCATATCATAAAGCAAACACATTCTGTGTTTCGGGGTTGAGTATTTTCAGTAATATTTTCGCATTCTCCTTTTCCTGCTCATCCCTCATCAACTGCTCATGCCCCTCCTCATTCTCCCCGTCCTTCCTCCTCCTTCTTATCCTCCATCT